>JAWNKV010000789.1:0-46489 GCA_035041805.1 Amiota mariae
TAATTCAAGACGAATTAATTAAAAAGTAATTGCAGTATTTATTATTGTATATCATGTAAAAAAATTTCGGAAAAAGAAGAATAGAAGTATGATGTACAAGAGTGCTCAGCTTGAGACAGTGTACGAAAATAAAATTATTATTAACTAGCGTTTATTGTAGTTTTATAAATTTTATAACTTTTTTTCCCCTTAATAAACTAATTAAAAAAAAATGTATTTAAACAAAAATAATAAATCAGTTATATTGGGTTGGGGAAAAAGAATTCCATTTTGTAGATAAAGTTATAACGCACAAAGTAATAGTCACACTAATTCGCGCTTGGGCTTATTAGAAATTTAGGATTCTCCTCTTAATAAAATCCTGCGTGAATTCAAAAATTAGTTGATTCGTTTGTGAGCTAGATCGTGTTGAAAAAGGAGGTTGATAAGGAAAAATTCGGTACATTTTACAATGTTTTTTTTATATAGGCTTAAATGCAAGCAAATCGAATCTTTGAATGATGTTTATTGCTCCAATACTGTCTCAGGCAATTATGCGCAATTTTGGTTTCAACGGTTCTGTTCTCAATATATCGACGTGAAAGATGCAGGTAAGCCCGTCGTCGAACATTGTGATAAATCGAGGAAATGACTGAAGTAGACCAGCATGTAGGCAGCCGTAGCATCGTCAATGAGCTTAACATTGATCACAAAACTGGATTTAAAAAAAAGTTCGATGTTTGGGTGCCACTCGAATTGTCGTAAAAAGACGATCAAATTTTCATCTGCGAATCTTTGGCCACACAGAATAAAATCAACTCATTTCTTAATCGAATGGTGGCTGGTAATGAGAAATCGGTCAAAACTAACAACGTGAAGCAAAAACGATCCTGGCCAGCAGTGTGCTTCACTGCTCAAACGGTGTCGAAGCCAGATGAGTTAAAAAGAAGATTAACTTTGTTTATACCGAAATTGTAATACTCTTCACAGACCTTTTATATCTTCAGATCATTGTTCTAAGTTCATGTTTTTTATTGGAGATACCCCTCCTAGGGTCTTGAAATTGCGATGGTTGGTGGTCAAACATTTATAATGTCCAAGCTTGAAATTGATATTGCAAAAAACACGTTTTTCTAATAAGAATATGAATGAATGCTGTAAATCAATTGTGATTTGGATTAAAGTGATAAAACATTTCACTTCTGTTACCAATCACAATTTATTCACAATGCTGGCAACGCTCACATCTATGCACAATTCGCATTATATATGGAGCAACTGCCAGTTACTATGAGTTCATGAACTTATACAGTTTATCCGATTCATACGTTTGCGTGAAGAACCTCAATAAGTTTTTTTCGGGTATACTTCTAAATGAATGTGATTTACAATTTAGGAATGGAACTACAATATATAAAATTAAACGGCAACATAGAACGTATCCAGCATAAAACTCTATTGCAAAACTTCGCAAAGTAATAACAAAATTTTGTTTATTTCCCCTATATACGAGTTTAACAAATAGATGGAGTTTATTTGGAATCATTGTTGTTAATTCTGCATTGTTTTAAAATTTTTAACTTCGTATAGGACATATATTGCAATCTGCACTTGCTGAATTGATTTGGTTTTAATTTAAGCTTCCAACTCCAAGCCAACACCAATCTTATGACCACCAGCGTTGAAATTCTTTCCATCAATTAACGTTGAAAGCGTTAATGTGATGCCATCTCGTAGCTTCTGTTGGTAGCCTAGACCGACCTGGCTTGCATTATTGACTTTGGCGCGCACACATGCGTCATCGTCCAATTGATACTTAGCGCCAATGCCAAATTTAGTGTTGCTGGTGCCAGATGCCCACGACAATTGCACACCCACATTTAGTTTGTCCGATGTTCGTTGAAAGATGGACCCACTGAATTCTTGACCATCATTCCTAATGAGAAATATAGTATTAATAAACATTTATTTAAAATGAGGTATTGTCTATTTTTACACTGCCGTATGTAGCACGAAATCCTTAGCAGCATAGCCCAATGCAAAGTTATTGGTAGTCAATTTAGATTGTTGGGTATCAAAGGCAGTTTGGTAACCAGCTAACCAACCCTGGTAACCCAAAACAGCCGACGTATTGACCAATGGTCCCTTTAAATCAATGTTAACGTCTGAGTCAACCTTAATATTTTCATGACCATAAGTAACCTTGAACCTGCCACTTTTATTTCTGTGAAATCAGGATATATATAAAATTTTGTTTAAAGGATTATAAAAGTATACCTACCCGGACTGCGGTGCAAAATGGCCTTCGACAGATAATTTTAATCCTTCAATTAACTGATCCTGCAATGCTACTTCAGTAAATAGTGTGTTGTCTGTGTTCCACTTTTCTGTCAGAGTTAAACCATATTCTTTAACCTTATACTTGGTCTCCAAGGAACCAAACACCTTTCCAGATTCTTGATTTGAATGACCGGCTGTATTGAATTCTATGCCCGATGGTGTCTTAGTTTTTAAATCCAACTTCCATAGCCCGAAATGATAACCTTTGCCAAAGATGTCGCGAGCTTGCTTGCCTAAATCATTGTAAGATGGCGGAGCCATCTTTTAGTTGAACAATAAAATTATAACGGACAATTAAGAAAACCGTCGAAAACTTTTCTCTTGTAAGTATGTATACGTGTATACATACAAAAATAATAAATATAAATTAATGTTTTACCTAAAAAGTATTAGTTGAATAAATAAAAAAAAAAAAAATTTAAGAGGCTACGCTTTCTGCCACTTGAATAGCACACCCGTACGTAATTTATTAGTCGTGGTAAAATGAGTGTGCCAAAAACTATATGGTTGCGCTTTGGGATTCATATGAAATGGAAGCTTTTCTCTGTTTTTAATATCTTTATATATTTATCTTTCAGAATAAGAGGTCTATTAGTGTTTAGACTTGCATTAACACAAATTTTTCCCGTTATCTTGGCTACTAAATCGTGTGTATTTGAAGCTTCATACAAATTCAACCGAAGTACTCGTACCTACCAAACGTAATTTGTTACATTTAATATATAATTAAATATTATGTACAAAAAATGAAGCCCCTAACGGCTTTGTACCTAAAAAAATGGTTTAAACAAACTTTAAAAAAAAAATTCAACCGACTTCAAAACCCTCAAAAAGTCACTACACTTAAAAGCGAAAAATAACAGATTTTAATAAAATATTATTATTGGTATGTGCTATCTAGTGATCGGGGTGAAGTCGGTGGCAAGCCACCGACTTGAACGCCTTCATATTTCAATTAGCGGCAATATAATAATAATAACTTATTTTATTGACCGTCCAAGCCTCACACCTCTTTGCTAACACATGCATCATAACTTTATCAGCTCTTTAACTACTTCTTTCTCCTTTCTTGTATTCCTTTCTTTCGATGCTTGCCCATACACATAGTCACACATAAACTTTTTTCTGCTTCATATTTTTTATCTTTGAAAGCCAATATCTCGAAAACTCAGCGAGATATCGAAAAATGTTTTTTTTAGGATTTTTCGTCTTATTTTATCCAGTTGAGTGTGTAATTCACTTGTGTGTAGAGCGACAAATACTAAAAATACACATTTTTAGAAGCATTGTTCTTTAATTTAATCTTTTGTTTAACATTTTTTTTTTTAGTACACTTTTAAGCTGTTAATTGTAGTATACTTTTAGGCTGTTAAATATACACATAATTGTACGATGGTACGGAATATTTTATTCTTGCTACTTGTTTTATTAATATTTAAAAAAAATTACAATTTAAAATTTTTTTCAAATTGTTTTGTGCATAATCAGCTGTTTAATGTCGTGAATGACCAAAAAAAAGCGGACATGAAAAACACGCTGTTGTATATTTGAACTCGAGAGTTGTGCGAGTTCAGCGAGAACTCGAGATTAGCTCAGTGTGAATAGCCTATGAATGTCTTTACTATTTTTTAATTGATATTTAATGTAGTGCAAATGAACCTTTCGCAAGGCATCCAATGACCAATTATTATTGTTTATTTAACAATATACCGTGGTATGATAGAAACCACCGACGTTTCTAATGTCGGGCGTTTTCAATTTCGTTCAAAAAAAACGTAGGTGTGATAGAAACCGCGTCGATTTCATTTTTTGAACAATGATGTTCGAACGAAATTCTGATTAAATACTGGTTTTTTTAAGCCATCTGAAACGTATCGAATTTGTCGTGACACTTATCGTTTATCTTTCTTTGGATCCTCTCTCTTGCTAGTATTTACACTCAGCCACCGATGCCAAGCAAATATTTTAACATTGCTCACTCTCTTTCACGTTACTCACTCTACAAAAACCAACCAAAAACAAAAACACTTCATTTCTCAACATTTAATTTGATTTAAATTCACAAGTGTGGGAATCACGAATCTCAAAATGCTAATGATGGCATCGCTCAGTCTTGCCAAGTTAAGAAGTGATATGTATAATCGAAGGTCACATTCAGAAGAAAAATTACTGGGAATATCTCCTAAAAAACAATTTTCGATTTGTCATATTCTTTATTTATAAATTAACTATCTGTACTGTGTCTAAGGTTGGGCACAGCCTATTAAACAAGTTCCCTGGCCCACATAGGAAGAATCCGCTGTTAGTTGGACCGCAGAATGAAAATTTTTTTGACAAAAAAAAAATCGACTTTTTGAACGTGTCAAGGCTGCATTCAAGACCACTTGGGCAACTGGTTGGGCAGCCTTGCTTTATATGCATAATTTGATCCACCACTTTTGCGGTGGATTTTTGGAAAACATATAGAGTTCATAGGTCATGAACAAACATTTACATTTGTTTTTATCTATATTTATATAGATTAATATTCCATATATAATTTCGTTTTCTTCTGATTATGACTTTGGATTATATTACCAAGTTGGAAAGCCTGCAAAGGCAAAATCATCGATATTTCACCGAGAGAGGTGACACCTTCATACCTTTCTTAGCAGAATGGACGAAATTTTGTAAAATATAGAGAAAATAAAAAAAATCAGCCAAGTGTGAGTCAGACTCGCACATGGAGGATTCCGTATCGTCGTACAAGATTTTTTGCTTAACATATTGAAATATGTGCATATTTAACAGCCTAAAAGTATACTACAACAAACAGCTTAAAAGTATACTACAAAAAAAAAATAGTTAAAGAAAAGGTTAAATTAAAGAACAATGCTTCTAAAAATGTGTATTTTTAGTATTTGTCGTTCTATACACAAGTGAATTACACACTCTGTGAAAATGTCAACTCTCTACCTATTACGGTTCATGAAATAGAGCAGGAGACGGACGGACGGACAGCGTAAGCTTAGTAATAGGGTTCCGTTAGCTCCCTATGGGTACGGAACCGTAAAAAGATAAGGATATTTAAACCTAGATTTAGCGGGAAATCAGCTGAAATGACAACACTGCTGATTACAATAAATATCACTACATATTAGGTGGTACAAAAGAAGTGCGTAATGTGATTATAGCCAAGCAATTGTCTAGTAAATACAATATAATGTGGATCTTCACGATAACGCACAAACCTCAACGATTGGTCTAATTCAACAACAAGGAAAATGACGAAATTGTTGTAGAATTTTACGACCATCATCGCGTAGCGATCAACAAATATGTGGATACACGCTCACCAATACAAACACACAAGCGAGCTGTGGCTCATGTAACTTAAGTATAGATTTTAAGAATAAAAGAAGAAAATAATAATAACCACGTTCATTAATGGTCGAGAGACCGAAAAACAAAGTCAAACGTTTTTATAATAAATTAGATGGCGATCGTGACTACTGGTCAAACAACAGCCCAACTTCGGTGATAATGAAGTAACAATTTACATCACTGGTCTGCCCCAGTCCTGGCCTACAATAAATAAAGCATAACGCAGCCTGGTTGAAGGATATATGTAACAATCTCCAGTCATACAAAGACCAATAACCAGAACGGCAACAATAATCGGGATTACAGAATGAGAATAATTCAAACAATAATAAGCCCAGTGGTAACTTGGTAGTAATCAATTTCGGTGAGGACATTCACAACTTTAAGCAAATCAACATTCTTAACATCGAACGTGTGGGTAACTCCATTGCTGAACCCAGTCGTTCCGTCAGCCCAAATTCGAAAAAATGTTGGTTTGAATCATCATTCGTTGGCATACGTCCCCTAGACTCACCGCAAACTCCAGTCATCGAGAACAATCAATCGGGTTGCAGCACTAGCAATAGCAGTGGTACCGGTGGAGCACAAACAACCAATAAATACTAATACAACAGCAACAACTATTAACGACTAGTGCCCAAGTAATCCTACACCCCGGCACCACCGATGTTACCAGCCTTCTACACCAGCCACCATCAACAACGCCAAGACGAGAGAAGGATGAACGCCAAGTCAGGCGCAACATTTTATTACAATAAGTATAATATAAAATAATAAATTACATATTTATAAGGAAACGGCGTTCTACTACGTGACAATTACTAAGACATACTAACAACATGCAATTAATTTAAGTAAAATAATTGTAAACTTGCATACTTGACAAATTGTAATATAATTGCATGTACTAACGCGTACGGAGACATTAAAAAACAAGAGTATAAATATATACATCTATCTTCTATCTATTCTATATATATAAAATGTGACGAGAAAAACTGTTTAACGTCTTTTCACTCCAACAACGTTTGACCAATCAGCATGAAATTTGGCATGTACATGTATTTTTTTTATGAAGAATGTTTATATAGTATCTAATTTTTTGCAATTTGCAAGTTTTTATATATTTTTCCTATTTTTTTTAATAAGTAGTACATTTTTTTGACTACTGCAAGTTCATTATGCTACAATACAAAAAGCTCATTGCTATAGAATTCATGTTTTAACGTGGCGCCCTCTGACGTTAGTACTTCTCGACATGCTCACCAACAACAGGTCTACCAACACTGATGCGGGAGAGTCATTTTGTGATGATGAGAAACACTGCTCTCTCGTTTGGACTAATATACTACCGACACCACGTTTTTAGCAAAAAAAAAGAGAAATAAAGTGATTTAACAAGAAACACAACAAATATACATTGTTTGATTTGATGTGGCATTAAGCCACAAATGGTGACCCCGACTGAAAAAATAATAAAAAGAAAGAACAATTAACACACAAACAGATCGCTCATAGATCACACATACACATTCATAAAAAACGACGCCCAATTCTTAAAAAATGATTCACTCACCACATGATACCAGCAAAATTACTCCAGAACCAATGGATATTGAATCTAAGTCAGACAGTGTCACAGACTCAGTAAGCGCAATCCATGCAGTCAATTTTCCAAAATTTATACAAACCGACCCCGAATTGTGGTTTATTCAAATAGACGCGTTGTTGCATGTTCATGGTATCAAGTCAGACTTAGCAAAGTACTATAACATTGTAACCGCGTTGGATCCAGTTACATTACAACAGATCATATGTTGTTATCAGATGTTATTAAAAACCCACCGGAATCGGGAAAATACGATAAATTGAGGAAGGAATTAATCACTCGGTTCGGTGAGTCGAGGGAGAAACAATTATTACAACTCCTCACCGGATTGGAGCTGGCCAATAAAAATCCAAGCCAACTTCTGCGAAAGATGAAGGGGTTGGCAGACAAATCAATTTCGACAGAGGCATTGAAGACGTTGTGGCAGCAACATTTGCCAAGCAATATAAGGTGCATTCTGTCGGCTTGTAAGTCTGAGGACATAGGCAATTTGGCGGAGATAGCTGATCGGATTCTGGACAGCTCTCAAGTAACCTACTGTGAGGAAATTAACAAGACAGAGGATGAAGTGAAGGCACGACTGATAGCACTGGAAACCAGCATGCAACAGCTCATCAAAAAAGTTAGTGAAATGTCAGCAAATAGTGACCAGAAACATGGTGATCGCAGCCGATCTCGCTCTCCAACTACAAGACAACAAAAGGTTTGCTATTACCACGTTCGCTTTGGGTTAGCAGCAACAAAGTGTACCCAACCATGCGAGTTCGGCGGGAAGGGCAATCCACAAGCGGAAAACTAAGTGTGCCGCCATCACAGTGTTCGGTTGATGGTAGCAATTCAAAATCAACAAAAGCCGAAAAACCTGTAGTATTTCCTATGCAGTGTTTGGTGGGTGGAAGCCAACCAAAACCATCTATCTTTGAAAAACGACTACATATCTTCGATCACAAACCTTTAATATATGCTTTTCAACAAAAACTTGACAAAGCATCGCCAAGGCGAATTCGTCAACTTTGCAGAGTTTACAACAAAGATAATGTACGTGTCTGGCAATGACAATGTGATGGCAGATGCATTGTCTAGGATTAACCAAATCGACATGCCTGTAACTGTGTCCTTAAAAGACATTCAAGTGTCTCAACAAGAAGATGATGAGATTCAATAACTCCTCACTGGTACTACATCTTTAAAACTGCAACTTATTAAACTACCACCTGACATCGAAGTACACTGCGATGCATCTACTACAATACTACGTCCTTACATTCCAAAAGCTCTCCGTAGACGTATCTTCACAATAATTTATTCACTATCGCATCCGGGCAAACGAGCGTCCTTCAAGCAAATTCATAAAAAATATGTTTGGCCGGCAATGCGTACTGATATCAACAACTGGGTAAACGAGTGCAACGATTGTCAACGATCAAAAATACAACGCCATAACAAACTCACGCCTGAACATTTCCGACCGGTTGATCAGAGATTTGAGCATGTTCATATTGATTTAATCGTCGTTCCAGAGTATGAAAGATACAAGTATTGTTTGACTATGATAGACAGATTCACAAGGTGGCCAGAAATAGTACCTGTCAAAAACATCTCAGCCGATACAGTAGCATCAGCATTCTATCGAGCGTTGATCGTCAGATTCGGTGCCCCAAAAACAATATCAACCGATCAAGGCACACAATTCGAATCTGCGTTATTTCTGGCACTCACACAAATGGTAGGAGCACAACGGATACGTACTTCTCCGTATCATCCGGCCTCCAACGGTATGATAGAACGATGGCATCGGTCCATCAAAGCTGCATTGATGTGCAATCGTGCAACACCATGGTTAGAGATTCTGCCGTCAGTCCTATTGGGTTTGCGAACATGTTATAAAGAAGACATCAATGCTTCGGCGGCAGAAATGTTATATGGCACAGAGATCCGACTACCTGGTGAATTTTTTTCACATACAGACGAACCGCCTGATCCAACACAATTCTTACACAAGTTCAGGGAACATATACGTCAGATTCGACCTGTTTCTGCTGCACACCATGCAAACAAACCAACATTCATTCTTAAAAACTTATACACATGCAGTCATGTATATCTCCGCAGCGATCATGTCAAACGTCCTCTCGAAGCACCATACACTGATCCACACATGGTAAAAGAACGGATCAGTGATCGTCTTTTCGCCATCGATATCAATGGTACAACACACAACATCTCCGTAGAAAGATTAAAACCAGCGTTCGGTGTTGTAGATCCAGAGTGGACGCCAAAAGCAATTCAAACGTATACACGAGTTCCTCAACTGACGGAACGAAAGGTCAAATTTCAGTTACATCATCAGCAATAGCCATCCTCACATCAAGCATCAGCAATTTGACTATGAATAATAATCGTGCGAACACTAGGGGGGGAGTAGCTGCGGCGGTTACGGTGGCGCCCTCTGACGTTAGTACTTCTCGACATGCTCACCAACAACAGGTCTACCAACACTGATGCGGGAGAGTCATTTTGTGATGTTGAGAAACACAACATAATGGCATAATTAATAGATTAATAGAATTAGGTTCCCAAAAAGATGAATCTATCTATTCCAAAATAATCATAAATCTTCTGACAGCTCAATTCTTATTAAAAATTTATAAAATGCATACCCGAGGAATAAAAATGAAAGCAATTCGTCGAGGAGCTTCAACTGAACTCTACAAAATCTAACATATGGATTGGCAACAGATCGTCACTGAAGTTAGAGAAATAAAAGAAAACTTCGACAGATCTTACAAATGCCTATACATAGACCGTGAAACTAAAGATGAAACGGTCCAAAAAAATTTAGAAATACTCTACAAATGTCTCGAAGAGATAAGAGTTGTTGTAAAAGAACATTATTCTCGGCTAACAGCTGCTCATGCGGCAGCCGCTGATGCATTTTTCGAAGACGTACGATCACTACTAGTAAAGGTAGCTGCTAGAAAGGGTATTGAGGTGAAAATATCACCTTCACTACGTGAACAAGTGGTTAATCCATTTCCTCATCATAACAGAAGTCTTACAAGATACTCCGAAAATAGAAGTCAAAGAAATAAAAATATCCACAATGGCACAAACTGTAGTAGAATTCCTAAACACCGCTTCGAAACTCATACCAGAGTCGACGGACGTGCAAAAAACTTGAGAAGTTTTCTCGACACACTCGCCTTGGTAGATAGTATCAAAGGTACACACGACACCATTGCGGTCAATTTGGTAAAAACCAAACTCAAGGAAACGCCAGAAACCTCATAGGAAATGAAACCACTCTTCAATCAATAATAACACGATTAGGAGCAACGGTTAAAGATGAATCAATACTTCAGTACTGACCGCCAAAATAAATAAAATAGTACAAAACAATAAATCAGATAATACCTACACTAAGGAGGTTGAAGATTTAGCTAAGGCCTTAGAAAACGCCTACATATCCGATGAATTAACACCCGAATTGGCCAATAAATATACCAGACAGGTAAATCGCAGTAAAGGCAATGACTAAAAATTGTAAGTTCGATAAGGTTAAACTTATCATGGAGGCTGGGCAGTTCAACAGTATGAACGATGCCATAGCCAAGTTTGTCAACAGTTGCACAGAAGTAACTGGACAAAGCAACACCATCTTGTGGCACGGCCATAGGTCAAATAGAGGGCAAACTCGCGCTTCTAATAGAGGTCGCGGAAACTACAGGCCAGATTACAACAATCGTAATAATCAGCAATACCAAAATACAAATAGGCCACATAACAGAAACAACGGCAACAGAAGAGGTAGACGATATGATACACGCAGCGGTAATAATAATAATAACAATAGAAATGTTAGAGTAGTCAACAATTCAACTGGTTCGAAAAACCAGGAACAGCCCCTGGGAAACTAAATATATACCATCTAAACCTCAATCTTAGCATTTCCGTTAATTTCATTAACAACAACACAGGAATCAACCGGTGCAGATACATCATTGATAAAAATAGTAAGCCTTGGAGAAATAGAACCAAAAAATTATGACAAAATTAAACTCACAGGTATAGGATATATTGAAACTTTGTGAAGTACAACAATAGACCTATGAGTTGGAAATATTCTGATAACGCATGCATTCCATACGGTATCAGAAGATTCCCCATCCCCTGCGATGGTATACTTGGCATGGATTTCATAAAAAATTTTACCTGTATACTAGAATTCTCCGAACATGAAGACTTGTTCGTAATAAGACCTGAAAACTTTCATAATATCTCCATACCAATAGAATATACAGAAACAGATAAAGCAATAGTTTTACCAGCTAGATCACAAGTGATAGGACGAGTACAGATCGTATCAAAAGATACAGAACTCTTAGTATTCAACCAGGAACTTCAACCTGGCGTTTTCGTAGCCAACAGCATAGTAAATAGCAGAAACGCTTACATTAGAAATCTAAAAACCACCAATCAACGGAAATAAAATAAATTCCGAAAGTTTAGAAAACTTCTACGTAGTTAGTCCAAGCATTACAAAAGAAGATAGAAAACAGGAAATATTAAGCAAATTAAAACCCAACTTCCCACCATTATTCATAAACACTCATCAAACTTTGTTCAGAATATAGCGACGTGTTCGCTTTAGAATCAGCAAAAATTACATGTAATAACTTCTACAAACAAAAGCTAAGATTGAAGGATGAGACACCCACCTATATTAAGAATTATCGCATACCCCAGACACACAAAGTAGAAATCGAAAGGCAAGTCAAAAAATTAGTTGATGACGGATTAGTAGAAACCTCAATGTCAGAGTATAATAGTCCATTACTACTGGTACCCAAAAAATCATTGCCAAATTCAGAAGAAAAACGATGGCCTGTGGTTGTAGACTATCGTCAAGTCAACAAAAAGTTAATAGAAGATAATCTGGATCAGTTAGGACGAGCTAAATATTTTTCATGTCTTGACTTAATGTCTGGGTTCCATCAAATCGAAATAGAAGAAAATTCGAGGTACATTACGTCTTTCTCAACGAGCAATGGCTCATATCGATTCTAACGATTGCCATATGAATTAAAAATAGCACCTACCTCTTTTCAACGCATGATGACCATAGCGTTCTCTGGCCTAAGGCCATCACAAGCATTTCTATATATGGATGACTTAGTTGTATTGGGATGCTCTGAAAAGCAATTGACAAAGAACAGATGTTTTTAATCTATGCCGAAAATATAACTTAAAATTACATCCAGAAAAAAGTTCCTTCTTTATGCACGAAGTAACATATCTCGGGCATAAGTGCACAAGTAAAGGTATTCTACCGGATGGTAGCAAATTTAAAGTTATCAAAGAATATCCAGTACCCACTGATGCCGATAGTGCTAGAAGATTTGTAGCATTCTGTAATTATTACAGAAGATTCATTAAAAATGTTTCTTCATATTCACGTCATCTTACGAAATTAACAAAGAAAAACATTGCTTTTAAATGGACAAAGGAGTGTCACAATTGAGCAAGAACATACAGCGATTCACTAGGCTATAACTCATTTCCGAATATACGTGTATGGCCACAAACCGTTAACACATTTGTTCTCTACGAAGAACCCCAGATCAAAAGAAAGAAGCTGAAAGAAATGAATAAAATCATCCTTGTCATAAACAAAGTGACCACAAGGTCTGCCAATAAAAAAGAAACAAAGGTATCCGAGCCTATGCATGTAAAAAAACCCAACATATATGAGGTCATTAATCTTGACTTAGGTCAGTTTTTCTTGAGGCTAAATAAAGAAGCCGGTATGCAAAACATCAATCAATTACAAATGGCACCTAGTGAAAAAATTTTTGAATTTGTCACAATAAACGAATTTAAAGAAAAGGGTACTAAAATATTAAAGAATTTATCAGTAGCGCTACTGCCTAAGGTGTCCATAATAAAAAGTCATGACAATGCAAAGGAAAAGGAACTCCTCGGAAAATACCATTATGAAGGTGGTCACTTCGGGATTACTAAGCCGTTGGCAAAATTAAAACGGTATTACTACTGGAAAACATGACAAAAGATGTCAAAAAGAGCTTGTGAGCTCTGTCAAAAAGCTAAGACCATAGAGTATACTAAAACCCCAATGACTATTACTGAAACGCCACAAACTGCTTTTGACTCTGTACTAGTTGATACAATTGGACCACTGCCTAAAACGGAAAATGGCAATGAATAAGCAATTACGCTAATTTGCTTAAACTAAATATTTAGTAGCAATTAGAGTGCCAAATAAGAGTGCGAAAACAGTAGCAAAGGCGATCTTTCAGTCTTTCATTCTCACGTACGGTCCAATGAAGACGTTCATTACGGACATGGGAACAGAATATAAAAACTCAATAATCGCAGATTTGTGCAATCTAAAAATAAAAAGCATAACAGCACATCACCATCAGACCCTAGGAACTATTGAACACAGTCATAGAACATTCAATTGGTATGTAAGATCATACATATCTCAGGATAAGTCTGATTGGGATAAATGGCTTAAATACTTTACGTATTGTTTTAACACCACACCATCGGTAACACATGGATATTGTCCATATGAGTTAGTTTTCAGTAAAATCCCCAATGGATTTGAAACATTCAGTAGCAGAGATAGAATAGAACCCTTTTATAATATAGAAGATTACACTAAGGAAACTAAATACAGATTACAAATTGCATATAAGAGAGCTAGGTTACTGCTTGAAAAAGCGAAAGAAAAACAAAAAATTCTTTACGATAGGAACATAAATGATTTAAATTTAAAAATAGATCTAGTTTTATTAAAAAACGAAGTAGGACATAAATTAGAAAATAGATACTTATAAGGGCCCATATACCGTAACAAGAATAGATAAGCACCACAATGTAGTTATATCTGATAACAAAAAAAAAAACAGCAAAAAGCACATAAAGATCGTTTAAAACAATTAAAAAAAAAATTAAAATTAATTCAAAATACAAAAAAAAAATAAACAATAAAAAAAAAAATTTCTGATATTTGCATATTATAGTGGCTTTACAGTGAGCGAAGATTCGAATCTATGAAGATGCGACAATGATTCGAGTTTCATTTGACAACAACAACAGGGAAAGTGACAAAAATGAGGGGTTGTTGTTGTAGAGAGATTCGATTGTGAGATGCTAATCTTAAATAGATTCGCAATGATTCGGTTTTTTTGAATGGTCAGTCTTAACAGGGCTGGGCAATTCTTCCATGTAGGTTGGCAGCATTTTCATAATTTCGTCGTTTTTTGTGATTGTCATGTGTCTTCTTCTTTGATTTTTTTGCGCGCCCCCACATAAAACAGCCGATCATGGCACAAGCAATTTGAAGAAAATTTCAAATTGTAATTTTTTTTTCAAATATTAATGAAATAAGTAGCAGGAATGAAAAAGGAAGCTGCAAGAATTATTTGCATACACTGCGAATTGTTCTTAATCATGTATTTTTCACACAATTTCCATTTTAATTATCACAATTAGCCATAACTTTCCATTTGTATGTATAATCAAAACAAACAACAGCTGTTCGTGATACTAAAATACCACTGTAAACCACAAAACCGAATTTTCGTGATTCGAGCCACTGTAAAGCCACTACTACATATGTACACATAAATACAAAAAAAAAAAAATACCAGACAACATACTTAAGACTTAACAGAATAAATGAATGCATTAATGTATCCATTCTAATAAAAAGCAAGGTGTTGTATGCATTCACATAATTGCTTAGCTTAATGAAACATGAGCCAACATTTAAAGGCTGGCCGGTGAACTCGGACAAGACGCTTACGCTGCATTTATGGGCGAAGCGATCTGCAAATATGTGGATACACGCGCACCAATATAAACACACAAGCGAGCTGTGACTCGTGTAACTTAAGTATAGATTTTAAGAATAAAAGAAGAAAATAATAAAGACCAAAGTCATTAATGGTCGAGAGACCGAAAAACAAAGTCAAACGTTTTTGTAATAAATTACAGCGTATATTGTTCTGAATGATGTATTTTTCACACAATTCCATTTTAATTTCTCACAATTAGACACAATGTTCCGTTTGTATGTACAACCAAAACAAAAAAACAGCTATTCTAAACTGTGCAAACGCTGTCTGAACAACATAGCACGCTTTATAAAGTTGGCTTCCGACGCTTCAAGTTACAGAGCAAGATTCTCACGCTTCTCAACGTAAAAAGAAAACAGTTGTTGTGAAATAAAACAATATTGTTTTGCTATAATATTGTTATTTATTTAACAAAAGGCTGCTCTGCTGCTTAATTTTTCTTCCATTTTGCTTTATTTTTCTCACTCCACTAAATATATCAAAAAAGAAATGACAACAAATAATTCTTTGCCATTCACAAAAAACAGGTTCTTGAAGTTCACCACAACAACAAATAGTCACAAAGTCGGAAGTTGCTCTACTTCTAACTGTTGACGCTTCTTGACGAAATCTGTGTAACTTGCTCCATACGAATCCAACTTTTGAAGCCAAAGCGTCCGAAGCCTGTGAAGCTGAACACGCTGAGTTCTGGTTAAGTGTTTACATTGCCGTTTTGTGTTCTAAAAAGCTGTTTCTTGTTTTGCTTGTACATACAAATGGAACGTTGTGGTTAATTGTGATAATTAAAATGGACATTTTGTGAAAAATACATGATTGACAACAATTTGCAGTGTATGCACATAATTCTTGCAGCTACCTTTTTTATTTCTGCTACTTATTTTATTAATATTTGAAAAAAAAACATAAGGTGGAGATACACAAACGACTTCAACAATAAGCTGCATTGTCGACAAACGCAGCATGCATCGTCAAACTACAAAACGACGTCGAGGTACACAAACGACTTCAACCATATTGACTTTAGTAAAAAAAAAAACAGCTGTGAATTTGAAAATTTAAGAAAGTAATTATTGAAGAAAACTGTATTAAAATATGAATTATTAAAATAAGGAAGTATGTATTTTTATTATCATGTAATAAGTTTAATTGGAATAACTTTAAATAGATAGGAAAGTCTGCCATCAAATTTAACATAATTACTTGCAAAGGAATTGCCATTTACCAATTCACCAAGGTCACCACCAAAAGAAATTCACCACGCGATCAAGCAGTTCTTTTGGTTCACGAACAGCTGTTTTTTGGTTCAGAAACCAGTGCTTTTCCATTCACCAATATTGTTTTCTGTTGAAGTTGTTGAACTTTTTACGTTGCTGCGTTCGCGAGCAAGCTATGTAACTCGGTCCATACGATTTAATACATTTCAAATTTTTTTTTTTGACGTACGAACGCAGCAAAATGTGATTTGCAAGAAAACATCGTTTATGTATCTCCACCTTTACGATTTCTTCAGTTGTTTTGTGCAATGATCAGCTATTTATTGTGGAGAATGACCAAAAAAAAAAGACGGACATGACCAAAAACTTAGCAGTACAGTTTGTTAGCCCTGGCGCTGAAATTTTTGATTTCACTTTTGCAGCAGAAAAAATTTTGATTCAAAATACCCAAAGCAATCATGAAATTCGGTTATTTACCTGTTGTTGTTGTAAAAAGTTAGTAACTTTTTGAGCTGATTACAAATATATGTTGCATATGCTGTCTGAATCGGGCATTATTTGAAATAACAATTGATTTACAGCTATACTCATATAAAGAGCTGCCAGTTGAATGGAAACAAGCAATTGAAAATGCCGAAAAAAGTTAAAAATAAAGTGAATGTATTGAAATAAATGATTTATTATTCGTACTTCTATTTGCTGTAAATCAATTGTTATTTCAATTAAATTGGTAAAAAATTTCACTTTTGGTCCGACTTGTCTACGCATAATAAATTTACAATGTTAGAAGTCCTCACTTTGCTACGGTCTGCGAAAGTTTTCGAGACTCAATTAGTCAGCGAATTTACTATCCGTCGAAATGTTTTTTTTTTTTTGTTTACTACATACACGATTTTCGACGTTTTCGACATCTCATGAATACCGTGACTGATCTTACAGTCCCTAGAAAAAAATTTTCAAAAACACAAGGATCTGAACTGCCCATTTCTGCTTGCCATCAAGAGTGTACGAATAAATATTAGGTGCACAGTATATACACATATACAAAAAAAAAAAATTTAAGACAAGACTTAATGAATTAACAGAATAAATGAATATAAGAATATATTGACTAATATAGTCTGAAGTATCTACATTTTCATAGTTAAACATTAGTATGTATTGCCATTATTAAAATCGAGCAAAATAGCCATTAAAAACTCGTTTCTTGTAAGGAGACCCCTTTAAGTTATAACTTTATTTTTATTGTTATAGTGGCAATAGACTGTGTGGAAATTTCACCTGTCAACCTACTGCGGTTCACGAGATACACCGCGCTCACAGACAGACGGACGGACAGCGGATGCTTAGTATTAGGATCGCGTTGGCACCCTTTGGGTACGATTTAAATATTTAATTGCTTCGCTCCACATCCTATTGGAAGATTGATATGGACAGAGATAGCCTTTAACATTAACAAGTTACGCATGATATTTAAGCAACCATATTTTAACAAAACTTAACAAGATGGTATTCTTAGGAGCGACTTCGATTGGTTCTCTTGGGATAGTTTTCTTTTAATGTGTTATATTTAGCACGTAAGAGTGAAGACAAAAGAAAGCCAACATTTGCAATTACATAACTAATGTGTCGTGAATTTGGAATCGGTAAATGATACATACTAACATCTAAGCTATAGAATAAATTGATATGAGAAACTGGTGGCAAAATTACAATTCTAATACACTACACATTTAAAACAATCAATGATTTAAATGTTTCCACACTTTTTAAGGTCCTTTTGATTGCTAATGAAAATAAAAAGTATGTAATTAAGTAAAAAAAAAAAAAAATGTAATAGATGTACTTTTGATGAATCCGTAAATCAATGTAATTGTTAAGCTTTCAAATGATTGTAGAACGTAATATCATACTTACTTTTTGCGATTTTTATTAAATTGGGACAAAACGCTCAAGACCGTATAAAATCGATGGAATAAATGGAGACGAAAAAGTGATGCCAGATGTTAATGTTAAGATATTGTTAAACTCACAATATAAAATATTTAAGATCTATAAAATGAAATAAACATTCCGTCACTAATATTAGGGGTCTTCACGCAACGTGGAAAACTTGGCAAAATGGCAAATTCGCAAATAAAGTGGCAGTTGCTACATACAAACAAAAATTTGCAAAGTGAGTGCATTGTGAATTTATTATAATTGGCAAGTCTGACCAAAAGTGACCAATTTAATTGAAATAACAATTGATTTACTGCAAATAGAAGTGAAAATAATAAATAATATATATCAATAGATTCACTTTTTATACTTCTTTCGACATTTTCAATTGTTTGCTTACATTCAACTGGCAGTTGTGTTTGCGAGCACAGCTGATTTGCCAAGTGCAAACACAATTTGACGCTCACACAATTCATAATAGCAATTTTGCCGATTTGCTACGTGCGTGCACACTCCTATTGCAATTATATCAATTTAACTGAAAAATAAAAAGCTCGATTCGGCATCTTCTTGGGAAAAATTACGTATAACTAGTAACTCCCTAATTATGCCCGATTCAGATTGAGCAAAAGCATAATTTTTTTGTAAACTGCTCAAAAAGTTCCTAACTTTTTACAATAACAACAGGCAAATGACCGAAATTCAGAGTTACTTTTTAAGCAGTGTGAATCTGGCATTAAACCACAATACAGTTTTTCGCTACTTGCAATTATCGTATTAGAGATAATTTTTATAAAGGGTAGGACTGATGTAGCACCCTAATCAAAATCGAAATTGGTGAAAATAGAATAGGGGTCCTAATGCAAATTGTGCACTCATCGCATGTTAAATTTACAGTCATTTCACACCGAACGATACAATGTGAATCCATTTTGCGTTCAGGCCGGCGTTTCTGGATTGTGAACAGCTGTTTTTTGTTTTGGTTATAAAGAGTGTTTTTTTATATATTCACAACTTCGAGTTGACAACACTATTTTAAGGTCGAGGTACACAAACGACTTCAACGTTAAGCTGCATTGTCGACAAACGCAGCATGCAGCGTCAAACTACACAAACGACGTCGAGGTACACAAACGACTTCAACCATATTGACTTCAGTAAACAAAAAGCAGCTGTGAATTTGATAATTTGAGAAAGTAATTATTGAAGAAAACTGTATTAAAAGTTGAATTATTAAAAAAAGAAGTTACATACTTCTTCTTTTAATTATCTTGTAATAAATTGAATTGGAATAACTTTTTAAATAGATAAATCAAATTTAACATAAATACTGCAAAGAAATTGCCATTTACCAAAAAGTTTTTTGTGTTTCACCACGCGATCAAGCAGTTCTTTTGGTTCACAAACCAGTTCTTTTTCCATTCACCAATACTGTTTTTTGTTGAAGTTGTTCGACTTTTTACATTGCTGCGTTAGCGAGCAAGCTATGTAACTCGGTCCATACGATTTCATACATTTCAACTTTTTTTTTTGACGCACGAACGCAGCAAAATCTGAATTGCAAGAAAACGTCGTTTGTGTACCTCGACCTTTATTTCACAACCGATTTAACAGCTGATAGTTGCTTTTTGTTGGCCATTTCATCAGATACCTTCCGGTTAGTTAAAATGGATCGCTACGTGAGAGAACAACATGTTTTCATTATTAAAAACTTAATAATGGCCACATGGCCGAAATCATCTTTAAACATTAATGTCATACAAATATCTATCCAATAAAGCTAGTTTAATTGATATTAAGAATATTTTTCTTTGTTTTATTTTAATTTAAGGTTGTGAACCTTTAAAAAAACACCCCTTATAATGATGGTTAGTTAGACTACTTCACTGTTTTTAGTTTGGGTTGGTCGAGAATAGCTGCAACTTGTCAGTCTGTTGCCTTTCAAGTCTGGGTTCCTTTCTGCGGACATAACATGCCTAAACATTTCGATAGAGGTGTCATTTGTTTTGCAAAGATCTCTAACATTGACATGATTCGATTTTCGCAACTCAGATTTGTACAAAAAATCAAATAGCGCTTTTACTTCTATTATATCAGTTAGTTTTGCAGTTCGGTAATCTTCCTTAAACAACTGCTGTATTTTACGTTGGAATTCTTCGTAATTCGTAATAAAAAATTTCGTCGACTTTGCTAAGGCAAAAGTGCAAACACAATGACTAAGAAATTTATCAAATGCATACATGCAACGATCCGCTCACTTAGGCAGCTGCAAGAGAATTAAACCAAAGACCATTAACTATATAGTAGACTAAACAATTGGAACTAAAACCTTAGCATTCTCATTTTTCTCTTTCTGGTATTTTCGATGAGTTTTTACGGGATGCCATGAAATTGTTGTTGGAATGTTGTCATACTCAGAAATATTTGTGAGTGATTGTTGTTGGAACATTAAAGTACTCAGCAATATTGAGAGCGAAATAACAATTTCGAAGTTAAATTTTGAGATCGTAATGTCTATGGTATAGATGGTCTTTGATTGAACAAACGAAAAATATAGCGGGACTTCACGATAACGCACAAACCTGAACATTTCTGAGATCATAAAGTAACTGACACAACTGCAACTGCTCCATACAAAACAATGTGTGCGTTTTTATAAATTTGTAAGACTATTGATACGCACAAGCCTCATAAAAGCGAGTGCTGTCAACACTGTGCATTTATTTGTAATTTGCAACTCATCTTTTCTTATATGCAGAACTGACAGTTGGATTTAAACAAACAATTGAAAATGACAAAAGTTAGTGGTTTTAACGCATAAATGTGCATTTTACCCAAATCAATGCTGAATATGCCAACCTGATTGTTTTAACATTTTCGAAGATTCTAATTTGTCTTTAATAGTGGCTTTACAGTGGCTCGATTCACGAAGATTCGGTTTTGTGGTTTACAGTGGTATTTTAGTATCACGAACAGCTGTTATTTGTTTTGATTATACATACAAATGGAACGTTGTGGCTAATTGTGATAATTAAAATGGAAATTGTGTGAAAAATACATGATTAAGAACAATTCGCAGTCTATGCAAATAATTCTTGCAGCTTCCTTTTTCATTCCTGCTACTTAATAAATTTATTAATATTGGAAAAAAAAAATTACAATTTGAAATTTTCTTCAAATTGTTTGTGATCAGCTGTTTTATGTGGGGCGCGCAAAAAAAAAAACGAAGAAGAAGACACATGACAATCACAAAAAACGACGAAATTATGAAAATGCTGCCAACCTACATGGAAGAACTGCCCAGCCCTGTTAAGACTGACCATTCAAAAAAACCGAATCTTTGCGAATCTATTTGAGATTAGAATCTCACAATCGAATCTCTCTACAACAACAACCCCTAATTTTTGTCATTTTCCCTGTTGTTGTTGTCAAATGAAACTCGAATCATTGTCGCATCTTCATAGATTCGAATCTTCGCTCACTGTAAAGCCACTATAATTCAATTAATTGATATGTTAAAATTAACTACATTTGTTGGTAATAAAGCTGAGATGCTTTAATTTTATTTTAAAAATGCATAGAAAGTGACCAGTTCAATAAGAATTTTTAATAATCTCATTGGTGAAAGTTGACATGTATGCAATGTGGTACAGGCGGGTATTCTACACGATTTTTTCTTTTTAAGAAGGGAAGTTTTTTCATTTCGTTAGGTTTTTGTAGAGTGAGGGATGTGAATAGGAGTGAGCAGAGTCAAAATATTTTCTTGTCATCTGTGGCTGAGTGTAAATAGTAGCAAGAGTATCCAAAGAAAAATAAATGATAAGTGTCGCCACAAATTCGATACCTTTCAGACCGCCCTAAAGTAATCAGTATTCAGTCAGCAGTTCGTGCGAACATCAATGTTCGAAAAATGAAATCGACGCGGTTCCTATCACACCTACGTTTTTTTTTTTTTTGGACGAAATTGAAAACGCCCGACATCAAAAACGTCGGTGTTTTCTATCACATGCCCGTACATACATATATATTGTATACAAATATTTATTTATATTTATTTATTTATTTATATAGAACTAAGATTATAATTAAAAATTATAATTTAGTTATTAACATGAGCAATAGCGACAAAGGGCTTCAGCTCAGGGAGAGAGTTAGGAAGGATTGGAGGAAATTAGAAAAGTGCAGCAGCAGACTTGAGCGGGAATCGAACCCACGACTCTAGGATGTCGGCTTGGCGGTATATAAATATATATATGTCGGATGTTCAGGTTCAGGGTTATTTATTACATCTTGCGTTTAGTTGGCGTAAGCAAAGCGAGTCGTTGAGCGCGGCATCTTGATTACTCTTTTGTCTAAGCGATCAACCACTACACATATGCAATTCTCTATTTCTCTCCGTTCTTAGATAATGGTTCTTATTTACTTATCGTGTATGTATGTATGTCTAGCCTTTTCTCCATAACCACCCATTAATCGTTGCAGTGGTACATAGCCTTAGTTTGCACTTGCAACTAAGGGAATTTGGTTACGGTGAGTGGAAGCGGGTGGATGTGATTGGTAAAAATGTATGATGGGATACTTCTTTCCCATTCTAACATATTGTATGGCTCATATAAACTCAAGATTGTGCTGAATGGCGATAAGTGCGTTTATGAGTGACAATGTTGAGAACTTTTCTAAAGTAATAACGTATTTATTTATACTAGGATCGCACATTGTTCGACATGCGACCACTTGCATGACTACACTCGCTCTTTACGTTGTATAATAATTAAATTATAATTAAATAAACATACAAAAAATGAAATGTTTCGGAAAAATTACGTTTTCATATAAAGTATACAATTGTATATGATATAAAATCTTTTAAAAAGACGACTTGATTGTATTGAAATATATCTCTAAGCCTTATATGCAAAATTTTATCAACTAATTTCGACCAATTCTGTAGGTCGATTTTGATGTAATAATCCAATACTATATATTACACGAAGCCAGCTACAATACAAGAGTAAAAACTGCATTCAAATCTGTTAAACGTCTATTTTTGAATTGTGAGTCACAACAAAATAAAATATATATCATTCTTCCTATCATTGCCGTACAAAGCCGATTTTGATAAAATTTTGCCGGGGTGTAGCAAAGCACTCCGAAACAGCTAATAGTTTATATTAGACATGTGTTTGATTATAAAAGTTTTTCTCTTTTTCTCCCGGACGCTTTGTACTGGTGATGATTATTGATAACCAGTAAAAATAAGCTAGATTAGAGGGAAAAATAAGTTAAAAAAGCTGAATTTTGAAGAAAACAAGTTGAAAAATACTGTGGTTTGATTTTGAGAAATTTGTTTCTTTTCCTTTTAAGTTAGATCAATTATTTGATCTATTTCATCATTCGAATTGGTATGTGTCTTTAGTGCCCAAGTTTAAATATTTCTTTAGGTATCACGATAATTCACTAACCCACTTTAAAAAAAATGAAAATATGTAGGAAATATTAAATATTAAAAAAAAAAAAAATATATCGTACAAAAATGAAAACATGTGTTTTTTAGGGGTTCTCCGAGTAATTCTGACTATTTAAATTTTTTTTTTCAGTTTTTATTTTTTCCGCCCAAGTTGACAAGCCTGATTTTATCTTATATGTATTTGCGAATGTATGCAATTGATGGCACAATATTTTTGCAAATCGATAGTTTTTCATAAATTGAAAATGGATCACTATGATCACGCAGATCATATGAAATGTTTACTAGACATTCCTTCCATTTTCAAGCATTTTCAACACGAATATACTTTTAAAAATAATAATATTAATATATTATTTATTAAGTAAACTTTATTATTTATAAATGCACTTTTCCTGGTCGATGACATCCATATCCAATTCAATGGATTTGTCAACTGGCCATTCATGTTGATCTTGTATCAAATACTCAGGTCCGTTAAGCCAGTTCGATTTGTGTAATTCTAGTACAGTGCTGGAGCGTGTTGGAACGTATCTCCAGCGGCAAGTTGTTGTCGCTTCTTGGATATCAAAAATAGCTGTGTAGCTGAGTGTTACTGAATCCAATGCAACACAATTTGGGAGTCGCACCACAGATATGTGGTGTAGTGTTCGTTTGCGAATAGTGACCTTATTTTGACGTACAGCTGCGATACCAGATGTGCCCCACACAATTCCAATTTTGGCAACGACATTTTCCTCTTTGGTGACACCCTTGACTTTGATGTGACTAATTACACCTTCACCTCACTATTCACACCAATCGTACGAACGCAAAAACAACAGCCATAAGCGCGGAAGGATGCGTCACAGAAACCCTGCAGTTCTAAACTCTTTCTGTTGAGTTGTAACAAATATCGTGGTGTGGCAAGTAACTGCATTGATGTTAGTGATGATATGAACTTCGTTCATACATGGTGAAGGTTTTGAGGTACCGACTCGTCCCACTGTAGTTTTTGCAACCACATTTCCTGTAATATAATTGTCGCAACAATAATAATAGGTGAGACTAAACCTAATGGGTCGAATAATGACGATGAAATGGAAAGTATGGTCCTTTTGGTGACAACCTGAGACAAGCATTTAGGTATGAAGGCAATCTTAAACATGTCTTGACATTGATTACATGTTAGACCCAATGTACTAGTGGCAGCTTCTTCTTCTAGGTTCAAGTCCTTAACGAGGGGGTCTTCGACGAATTCTCTAACGTTGGAATGCCATTTAGCAAGTTCAAGTCCTCCACTACGAAGGATTTCGGTGACTTCAAACTTGATTTGCCGAAGATTTTCAACAGTGTCCGCTCCACAAAGTAGGTCATCAAAGTAGAATGACGAATTTATAACTTCCGCTCCCATTCTATATTTGCCTGCTTGTTAACCGGCCAGAAAATTCATACTGTGTGTTGCTAAGTAAGGTGCAGCTGCAGTTCCGTAACTGATAGTATTTAATTCATAAGTTCGCAGAGTCTTTTCTGGTGAATCCCTCCAAAGTATGTATTGGAATCTGCGATCCTGAACATCTACGAAGAATTGCCGGAACATCTTTACGACATCAGCCGTCATAGCGAAGCGATACATCCGAAAACGTAAAAGGAGTATATACAATTCGGACTGTATGGTGGGTCCAACCATTAGCAAGTCGTTTAAGGACTTATCCTATGAGGTCTGACAGGATGCGTCAAACACGACCCTTAGCTTAGTTGAAGTACTGGTGGGCTTCAGCACACAGTGGTGTGATACGTTGTAGTGGGAATCGCTTAGCCTTGGTGTAATCACTAGACTCATGTGTCCAAGTTTCTCAAATTCCTGCATAAACTCAACATAGCGTGTCTTCAAATCTGGTGTACCAGATAAACGTCGCTTCGAATCTTCTTTGGGCAGTTTCGTATGAGGAGCATAAGCAGGCTGCATCATCCTTAAATGGTAACCGGATGATGACTCTGCCTTCAGGTTGTTGTTGAACAGTTTTAACAAAATAGTCTTCTCATTGCCTTTGCTCCGGTGTACAGTTCGCTGCCAAATTCTTCACCTCTTCGATGTGCCATAAGCGTTCTAATGCCTTGTTTATGGATTCATTTATAGTAGTTGAGAAGCTACTTACTGTGTTGTTGGCAGATCTTCTGAAACGACCAGATACAACCCAACCAAATAGTGTTTTCTGCAACGTGGGCAGATTTTTACTAAGTCTTATTTGGCCAACTGAAAGGATATCAAAGAAGACTTCAGTACCGAGCAATAAATCTATACAACGTGATTCATCAGCTAACACTGCGTTGTCAGGCAATCTCTAAGTTGAAGTGTCTATTTCAGTGTCAGGCTGACATGCAATCTGTGAAGTGATGCCAAATTCGAGCAATGATTCGAATGTTCCAAGACGTGATTTAATTGCTGAGCAAGTACGAAACCTAATGTCTGTTTGCGTATCGCCAATACTGTGAATCTGCAGATGATGTTTATTTCGTGGAAGACGAAGTGTATAATCTAGTAGAGCTCGGCCGACCTTGTATCCTCCAGATGCATCCTTTACCAGCACCATCTGTGAAGTGATGCCAAATTCGAGCGATGATTCAAATGTTCTAAGACGTGATTTAATTGCTGAGCAAGTACGAAACCTAATGTCTGTTTGCGTATCGCCAATACTGTGAATCTGCATATGATGTTTATTTCGTGGAAGACGAAGTGTAGAATCTAGTAGAGCTCGGCCGACCTTGTATCCTCCAGATGCATCCTTTACCAGCACCATCGCAGTGGCCAAAATAACTTGATATGGGGATATCTCTACATGTGTGAGAATTACAGCAGATTGATCATCATGAGTACTATTAGCTTGTGAGGCAGGAACCTTGGACGAATTTGTCTGTCCAGCAGCATCACTATGTAACAATGTGTGATGTGCACTAGAGCAAATGCGACACCCCTGGTTTGATTGGCACTTAACCTCCTGATGTCCCTTGCTTAAACAATTCAGACAGAGAACAAGCCGTTTGTTAGCTTCACATCGGTCTCGTACGGACAATTCACTTAATTGCTCACATCTTTAAATTCTATGATTGTTGCTAGAGCAAATTGGACAAGTTTGGGTCGAACAACTAAAAACATATCCATGACGAGGTGCTTGTTGGTTGCGTTGTGTCCTAGAAGGATGCTGAGTATGAATAATGGAGGTATCTACCTGCGATTTCTGGGTAGAATCCAAAAACTGACACTGTCGTTCAGTGACCTAATCGAACCTGTCCCAAGTTGGTAGTTGGCAAAGTCCAACGACTCATTCCACTTTTTCCTTGTGTTTTGGTCAACTTTATCCAAAACGACTGAGATGAGCATTGACTGAGCGATTTGAGATTCGTTGCCAATCGGTAACATAGAGTTGTGAGACTACGTAGTTGTTGACCATTTGGTTTGCTAATTGATGGGACATTGAATAATGTTGATATGTGATCTGAAAATACCAATGTCGGATTGTCATATCGAACTCTCAAAAGTTCGAGTGCCTTTGGGCAATTCTCAGAGGTGACTTGAAAGGCTCTTACCGTTTCCAAGGCTGCCCCTCGGAGACAGTTAAGTAGTTGATTAAACTTTTCTATATTTGTTAGATGCACTTGATTATTAATGAGCTGTTTGAATGAAGTAATCGAATATCGGTAACGCCAGCCTAGGCAATATCATGGCGATCGAATGGCCCGAAAACTATGGTGGCTCGGCAACAGTTGAGTTGTGAACCTCATCGCCTAACTGATTTTGAATGCTCATTTTGATAGTACAATATGAATCTTCAAGATCTTCGCGTATATCTCGATTCCCTTCTTCAGGATCAAGCTGCTCAATGTTAGATTGGATAGTCATAACTTGTTAGAAGTATGCTTCCAGAATTGCAAGACGACAGCTCAGCTCCGAAGACGTGATCCTAGTAGATCTCTGATTTGGATCTACGATGGTGCGAATCCGAGTGTTGCTTCTACGAATATTCTTACGTTGGTGTTTTAAAGACTCCAAATCAGCCATAATGAGTGCCATCAGCCATTTTGAGTGAATTCAACACCTCAAAGAAAAGCAATATTTATAGTGTATTCACACTGAGATGAACTCGAGTTCATCGACGAACTCGCACGAACTCGAGTTCAAATCTACAACAACCACAGGGAAAATGACTGAAATTTGTTGTTGTTTTAGTAAATTTGAACTCGAGTTCGTCGAGGAACTCGGAAAGAACTCGGTAATGATATTGGTCACTCTGCGGCAGTGCCGCCAAGTTTTTGGTCATATCCGCCTTTTTTGGTCATTCTCGACATTAAACAGCTGATTATGCACAAAACAAATTGAAGAAAACTTCAAATTGTAATTTTTTTCTCAAATATTAATAAAATAAGTAGCATGAATGAAAAAGGCTGCTGCAAGAATTATTTGCAATGCAAATGCAAATTGTTCTCAATCATGTTCTCGCACAGTTTCCACTTAATTTCTCACAATTGGCAAACTCGTCAAAGACCACTGTGAACTCGCAAGAACTCGCACTGTGAATGTAGTATTACCTAAAACGAAATGTTGAACATAAAAGTTAACGAAATTAAAATTAAAGCACATGGTTGTTGAACACAAGTAAAAGTGAATCAAAATCTAACCTAAGACAAGAGTAAAACGTACCAAACTCTTAATCTAATGAACGAATAAACAAAAAAAAAAAAAAAAAAAAATTTACTATAATAAAAGAAAATTAATTAACCTGTGCCATGCAATAAATAAAATGAAAATTTTTTGGCAATTTGTTAAAACTTATTAGACAAAATACCTAAAAAACATTTGAAAAATAAAAAACCACACACGTACATAGAAAAACTATATAAGTAAATGTCAGTTAAAGGGCACAAAACTTGACTTCAATAATCATAGCAAAACACAAAAAAAAATTATGAATAATAAATGAACAAAACAGAAGTACATAAGTGTGTACATAAAATGAAAATTCATAAGAACCTAAAGCATATAAAAAAAAAACAAAAAATTTGTTAAACGAAGAAACTAAAACTGGAAAGAAAAAAACCAACACAGACAGAGTTCGAGAGAAGCAGAGCAGCAATTTAGCGGCATCATCGATCATCTGGCAGAGATGATGATTATTCACCCTACATTTTTTATTATTTTATAGGTCTTATTATTTTTCTGATTTGATTGAACAACTGCAATTAATTCCTATGTATTTGAAAGAGAGAATGAAATAATGTTCAATTTGTAAACCTAACTGAGTATTGCTTAATTTGATGACTTACTATTTTTGAGTGTTTGGAAATAAACTGAATGAATTTGTGATTAAAATTAAAAAAAAAAATCTGCCAAGTGTGAGTCGGACTCGCACACGGAGGGTTCCGTACCATATTTAACAGCCTAAAAGTATGCTACAATTAAAAGCTTAAAAGTATAATATATTAAAAAAAAAAAAAAATTATTGTATTTTTCGTATTTGTCATTCTACACACAAGTGAATTACAACACACTATATGAAAATTTCAACTCTCTACCGATTACGGTTCATGAGATAGAGCAGGAGACGGACGGACATCGTAAGATTAGTAATAGGGTCCCGTTAGCTCTCTATGGGTATGGAACTCTAAAAAGGGAAACAAACCCTTCACGGAAATTAAATTTAATTATTTTCTGCTCGAATATTTTGACGTTGTGCTTTTATAGAAGGAGGAGTTGATTTTGATTTGGAGGAAAGTTTAGTTAGTTTTCTTGCTGACATACCAATTCAAGCCCCGTTATCCACTATGACTCGTGAATTTTTTTCTCAACGAGATAGGGATGTATTGAAGAATTTAATTCAGGATTCAGTAAAGGAGTTGTTGTTCTCTAATGACATTAGGGAAGGAGTAGGGCAGACTAATTTTGTAGGAGACGTTGAAGAATCTGAAAGAATACCAGACATAGTAAAGAGCCTAAGGGAATTTTCCGGCATTCCAGGGGAGTTTAGTTCATGGAGGAAATTGGTTGTTAGGATTATGGAACTCTACTCGGAACATATCACAACACCAAAGTATTATGCTATTCTGTGCGCCATTAGACAGAAAATTGTAGGTGAGGCGGACAATGCTTTGGAGTCTTATAGCACACCGCTTGATTGGACAAATTAAAAAATGCCTACTGCTTCATTATGCAGATAAACGAGATATTAGCACACTCGAATACCAAATGTCGATACTCAGTCAACGTACTAGTAGCGTTACTGATTTTTACCAAAGGGTTTATCAACATCTTTCACTAATACTTGACAAGGTTGATTAAGTGAAGACTCTCTAAGGACTATGACCAACACATACAGGGAAAAGGCACTCGACACGTTAATTCGGGGTATTAACGGTAATCTTATTAACGATTCAAATCTGTCAGCAATTACAGAATCTAGATACAAAAACCAATTATGGAAGTTACCAAAATGCATCCTCAAAAGGTTCTCGGCCTCTATCTCATCGCCAACCCTTTCAATCGGAACCAGTACATCTCTCCATCACTAATAGACCGATTCAGAGAAGACTCTTCTATCAACCAAGAAATATGTTCAATAATTCTAACCCCTTCAATAATTCTAATCCTTTCAATAATTCTAATCCTTTCAATAATTCTAATCCTTCCAATAATGCCAATCGGAGGCTATCATTACAACCGAGACGTTATACGTCAATGGAAGTCGATCCCCCAATTCAAGGACGTCAAGCGGATAATCCAAATACGTTACGCAATCATGAAAACAAAATTTCAATAGACATAACCACAATGACAGTCAACCAAGGTCATATCCTCAGAACATTTATTTAGGCTCCATTAACAATCTACGCAGTACTGAACCACCAATAGACAAACGTTTTTTCCCAGACAACCCCTTCAATGCAGAAACTTGTGAGCAGGAGCATCACGAACGCGAAATGGAAGAGAGGTAAAATTCTTAATTGACACAGGATCGAATAAGAACAATATAAAAAACGATTTAATTCCCAAACTTAAGAAAAATGAATACCCATTCCTTATAAAGTCTATTTCTGGTCAGACCCTGATCTCTCACCATGCTTGTTTTCCAACAGAATATCCTTAATCAGAAATTTTATATCCTACCTAACTTGACTACTTTCGATGGAATAATTGGTAATGATAAACTAAAAGATCTCAACGCTATAATTCATACTCAAAAGAACTACTTAGTTTTATTAGACCAATTTCATTTCCCATTAGAGCAACTGCGAGTCTGTGAATAACTTGGAATCTCGACTGACCCATCTGACTAGAGAGGAAAGCGAAAGTATAAGAGAGTTAGCAATCTCTTGCCCGACTCTTTTTTCAGATCCTGACAAGAAACTCACATTTACTATAACTGTAGTAGCAGAAATCAATACCAAACATGATAACCCAATCTACTCCAAGTCTTACCTTTATCCCATAGCACTAAAGTCTGAAATAGACGCGCAGATAGACGAACTTCTCAGAGACGGAGTAATTCGACCCTCAACATCTCCATACAATTCACCTATCTGGATAGTTCCGAAGAAGGAGGATTCATCTGGCCAAAAGAAATATCGGATGGTGATTGACTACCGGAAGCTCAATGAGTCGACTGTACCTGACAGGTATCCTATCCCCGAGATATTGGATATTCTAGCCAATTTAGGCAATAATAGGTATTTCACCACCTTAGGCCTCAAAAGTGGATTCCACTACATTCTTTAGAAAGAAACTGATGTAGGGAAAACAGCTTTTTCCAAAACCAGCGGTAAATATGAATTTATCAGACTCCCGTTCGGACAGAGACACGCGCCGGCTATCTTTCATATATGACATATTCTATGAATATATAGGTACTAGTTGCTTTATTTACATCGATGATATATTGATATTCGGGAACACCTAGAAAACTTGAGAGTAGTATTCAATACACTGGAGAAAGCAAACCTTAATGTCCAGCTTGATAAGTGTGAGTTCATGAAAAGGGAACTGAATTTTTTGGGATTCATCATAGGAGAAGGAGTAATTCATCCGAAACCAGCTAAAACCAAAGTCATACTTAAATGCCCTCAACCGCAATCAGTCCACGATTTACGGTCCTTCCTGGGGGCAACAGGCCATTATCGACGATTTATAAAGGATTATGCAAGGGTAGCTAAACTCTATCCTAAGAGGAGAGCTAGGGCATATTTCTGCAAACTTATCAAAAAAACACCGATACAGCTGAATTCGGAGCAGGCCAAGTGCTTCCAGCAGTTAAAAAATTGCTTAACGTCAGATGAAGTAGTACTGAACTACCCTGGTTTTGAAAAACCCTTTGAACTTACTACCGATGCCTCCGCATATGCCCTAGGATACCTATCCAGAACTTTGGGGAAATCCGAGGAAAATTATGCTACAAACGAGAAGGAGATGTTAGCAATCATCTGGTCCTTACATTCATTGTGATGTTTTCTGTATGGTACAAAAAAAATTAAAATCTACACTGATCATCAGCCACTGACCTTTGCGTTGAGCAACAAGAATACTAACGCAAAGATGAAAAGATGGAAAGCTCGGCTGGAGAAGTATAACTATGAACTAGTTTATAAACCTGTCAACACTAACGTAGTAGCTGATTTCCTTTCTCGATCCCCATTATCACAGTTAACTTCTCTCACAACAACAATACACGGCAACGATAGCTCCCCAGACAACCCGATACCTTCAGTAGAAACACCTGTTAATGCTTTTAAGAATCAATGACTAATTGAATCAGGCGACTCCTTCTACCAATTAAAGATAACCTTCCCACAATTTCACAGACACATTATCATAGAACCTCAATTTACAACCAACAGACAATTCAATTTATAACGAACATTCTGAAAAAATACTTAAATCCTTTAATTGTTAATTGTATCAGAACTATCGAACCCATTATGTTAAAAATACAGTCCATTTACCCAATCTACCTTAAAAATTTTAAAATCAGATTTTCGCGTATACTGGTGTCAGATGTTCTAGATGAAAGGGAACAAGAAGAAATTATAATTAGAACTCACAATAGAACGCACCGTAACGAAAAAATAAACAAATTACAAGTCCTGGAATGTTATTATTTCCAATCTATGTCAAAAAAGATAAAATACATAGTTAAACAATGTAAAATCTGCAAGGAAAATAAATTTGAGAGACATATCGATAATCCCAAACTATCTCTATTCCACAGTATCCAGGTCATACCTTCCACATTGACATTTATTCCACCGACGGACTTAGAGTCCCCACGGATTTAGACAAATTCACTAAACTCGCAGTAACACGAATATTAAATGGTAAGAGTATAGAAGATGTACGAAAACCCCTGAGGTAAATACTTTTCATTTCGGAGTATCGAAATCCGTTGTTCTCGATAATGGGGGATAATTTTCCTCTATGTCAATACGTTTCATGATGGAAAACGAGTTAGGAATACAAGTCTTCACGACACCCCCTTACAAGAGTGGAATAAATAAATATAGTCTTCGCATTGTCTTTGCTCCGGTGTACACATCGCTTCCAAATTCTACGCCTCTTCGATGTGCCATAAACGTTCTAACACCTTGTTTATGGATTCAGTAGTTGAGAAGCTATTTACTTTGTTGTTGCCAGATCTTCTGAAACGGCCAGATATAACCCAACCAAGTAGTGTTTTCTGCAGCGTGGGCAGATTCGTACCGAGTTTTATTTGGCCAACTGAAAGGATATAAAAGAAGACTTCAGTACCGAGCAGTAAATCTATACGACGTGATTGATAGAACTTCTCATCAGCGTCTTAAACTTCTCACTGCGTTGTCAGGCAATCTCTAAGTTGAAGTGTCTATTTCAGTGTCAGGCTGATATGCAATCTGTGAAGTGATGCCAAATTCGAGCGATGATTCGAATGTTCCAAGACGTGACTTACTGAGCAAGTACGAAACCTAATGTCTGTTTGCGTATCGCCAATACTGTGAATCTGCATATGATGTTTATTTCGTGGAAGACGAAGTGTAGAATCTAGTAGAGCTCGGCCGACCTTGTATCCTCCAGATGCATCCTTTACCAGCACCATCGCAGTGGCCAAAATAACTTGATATGGGGATATCTCTACATGTGTGAGAATTACAGCAGATTGATCATCATGAGTACTATTAGCTTGTGAGGCAGGAACCTTGGACGAATTTGTCTGTCCAGCAGCATCACTATGTAACAATGTGTGATGTGCACTAGAGCAAATGCGACACCCCTGGTTTGATTGGCACTTAACCTCCTGATGTCCCTTGCTTAAACAATTCAGACAGAGAACAAGCCGTTTGTTAGCTTCACATCGGTCTCGTACGGACAATTCACTTAATTGCTCACATCTTTAAATTCTATGATTGTTGCTAGAGCAAATTGGACAAGTTTGGGTCGAACAACTAAAAACATATCCATGACGAGGTGCTTGTTGGTTGCGTTGTGTCCTAGAAGGATGCTGAGTATGAATAATGGAGGTATCTACCTGCGATTTCTGGGTAGAATCCAAAAACTGACACTGTCGTTCAGTGACCTAATCGAACCTGTCCCAAGTTGGTAGTTGGCAAAGTCCAACGACTCATTCCACTTTTTCCTTGTGTTTTGGTCAACTTTATCCAAAACGACTGAGATGAGCATTGACTGAGCGATTTGAGATTCGTTGCCAATCGGTAACATAGAGTTGTGAGACTACGTAGTTGTTGACCATTTGGTTTGCTAATTGATGGGACATTGAATAATGTTGATATGTGATCTGAAAATACCAATGTCGGATTGTCATATCGAACTCTCAAAAGTTCGAGTGCCTTTGGGCAATTCTCAGAGGTGACTTGAAAGGCTCTTACCGTTTCCAAGGCTGCCCCTCGGAGACAGTTAAGTAGTTGATTAAACTTTTCTATATTTGTTAGATGCACTTGATTATTAATGAGCTGTTTGAATGAAGTAATCGAATATCGGTAACGCCAGCCTAGGCAATATCATGGCGATCGAATGGCCCGAAAACTATGGTGGCTCGGCAACAGTTGAGTTGTGAACCTCATCGCCTAACTGATTTTGAATGCTCATTTTGATAGTACAATATGAATCTTCAAGATCTTCGCGTATATCTCGATTCCCTTCTTCAGGATCAAGCTGCTCAATGTTAGATTGGATAGTCATAACTTGTTAGAAGTATGCTTCCAGAATTGCAAGACGACAGCTCAGCTCCGAAGACGTGATCCTAGTAGATCTCTGATTTGGATCTACGATGGTGCGAATCCGAGTGTTGCTTCTACGAATATTCTTACGTTGGTGTTTTAAAGACTCCAAATCAGCCATAATGAGTGCCATCAGCCATTTTGAGTGAATTCAACACCTCAAAGAAAAGCAATATTTATAGTGTATTCACACTGAGATGAACTCGAGTTCATCGACGAACTCGCACGAACTCGAGTTCAAATCTACAACAACCACAGGGAAAATGACTGAAATTTGTTGTTGTTTTAGTAAATTTGAACTCGAGTTCGTCGAGGAACTCGGAAAGAACTCGGTAATGATATTGGTCACTCTGCGGCAGTGCCGCCAAGTTTTTGGTCATATCCGCCTTTTTTGGTCATTCTCGACATTAAACAGCTGATTATGCACAAAACAAATTGAAGAAAACTTCAAATTGTAATTTTTTTCTCAAATATTAATAAAATAAGTAGCATGAATGAAAAAGGCTGCTGCAAGAATTATTTGCAATGCAAATGCAAATTGTTCTCAATCATGTTCTCGCACAGTTTCCACTTAATTTCTCACAATTGGCAAACTCGGCACTGTGAATGTAGTATTACCTAAAACGAAATGTTGAACATAAAAGTTAACGAAATTAAAATTAAAGCACATGGTTGTTGAACACAAGTAAAAGTGAATCAAAATCTAACCTAAGACAAGAGTAAAACGTACCAAACTCTTAATCTAATGAACAAATAAACAAAAAAAAAAAAAAAAAAAATTGACTATAATAAAAGAAAATTAATTAACCTGTGCCATGCAATAAATAAAATGAAAATTTTTTGGCAATTTGTTAAAACTTATTAGACAAAATACCTAAAAAACATTTGAAAAATAAAAAACCACACACGTACATAGAAAAACTATATAAGTAAATGTCAGTTAAAGGGCACAAAACTTGACTTCAATAATCATAGCAAAACACAAAAAAAAAATTATGAATAATAAATGAACAAAACAGAAGTACATAAGTGTGTACATAAAATGAAAATTCATAAGAACCTAAAGCATATAAAAAAAAAACAAAAAATTTGTTAAACGAAGAAACTAAAACTGGAAAGAAAAAAACCAACACAGACAGAGTTCGAGAGAAGCAGAGCAGCAATTTAGCGGCATCATCGATCATCTGGCAGAGATGATGATTATTCACCCTACATTTTTTATTATTTTATAGGTCTTATTATTTTTCTGATTTGATTGAACAACTGCAATTAATTCCTATGTATTTGAAAGAGAGAATGAAATAATGTTCAATTTGTAAACCTAACTGAGTATTGCTTAATTTGATGACTTACTATTTTTGAGTGTTTGGAAATAAACTGAATGAATTTGTGATTAAAATTAAAAAAAAAAAATCTGCCAAGTGTGAGTCGGACTCGCACACGGAGGGTTCCGTACCATATTTAACAGCCTAAAAGTATGCTACAATTAAAAGCTTAAAAGTATAATATATTAAAAAAAAAAAAAAATTTATTGTATTTTTCGTATTTGTCATTCTACACACAAGTGAATTACAACACACTATATGAAAATTTCAACTCTCTACCGATTACGGTTCATGAGATAGAGCAGGAGACGGACGGACATCGTAAGATTAGTAATAGGGTCCCGTTAGCTCTCTATGGGTATGGAACTCTAAAAAGGGAAACAAACCCTTCACGGAAATTAAATTTAATTATTTTCTGCTCGAATATTTTGACGTTGTGCTTTTATAGAAGGAGGAGTTGATTTTGATTTGGAGGAAAGTTTAGTTAGTTTTCTTGCTGACATACCAATTCAAGCCCCGTTATCCACTATGACTCGTGAATTTTTTTCTCAACGAGATAGGGATGTATTGAAGAATTTAATTCAGGATTCAGTAAAGGAGTTGTTGTTCTCTAATGACATTAGGGAAGGAGTAGGGCAGACTAATTTTGTAGGAGACGTTGAAGAATCTGAAAGAATACCAGACATAGTAAAGAGCCTAAGGGAATTTTCCGGCAATCCAGGGGAGTTTAGTTCATGGAGGAAATTGGTTGTTAGGATTATGGAACTCTACTCGGAACATATCACAACACCAAAGTATTATGCTATTCTGTGCGCCATTAGACAGAAAATTGTAGGTGAGGCGGACAATGCTTTGGAGTCTTATAGCACACCGCTTGATTGGACAAATTAAAAAATGCCTACTGCTTCATTATGCAGATAAACGAGATATTATCACACTGGAATACCAAATGTCGATACTCAGTCAACGTACTAGTAGCGTTACTGATTTTTACCAAATGGTTTATCAACATCTTTCACTAATACTTGACAAGGTTGATTAAGTGAAGACTCTCTAAGGACTATGACCAACACATACAGGGAAAAGGCACTCGACACGTTTATTCGGGGTATTAACGGTAATCTTATTAACGATTAGGGAACCAACAAGTTTACCACAAGCACTTCAAATCTGTCAGAAATTACAGAATCTAGATACAAAAACCAATTATGGAAGTACCAAAATGCATCCCCGAAAGGTTCTCGGCCTCTATCTCATCGCCAACCCTTTCAATCGGAACCAGTACATCTCTCCAACACTAATAGACCGATTCAGAGAAGACTCTTCTATCAACCAAGAAATATGTTCAATAATTCTAACCCCTTCAATAATTCTAATCCTTTCAATAATTCTAATCCTTCCAATAATCCCAATCAGAGACTATCATTACAACCGAGACGTTATACATCAATGGAAGTCGATCCCCCAATTCAAGGACGTCAAGCGGATAATCCAAATGCGTTACGCAATCATGAAAACAAAATTTCAATAGACATAACCACAATGACAGTCAACCAAGGTCATATCCTCAGAACATTTATTTAGGCCCCATTAACAATCTACGCAGTACTGAACCACCAATAGACAAACTTTTTTTCCCACACAACCCCTTCGCGACCTTACAAACAACAGGGAGTGTTGAATGCAGAAACTTGTGAGCAGGAGCATCACGAATACGAAATAGAAGAGAGGTAAAATTCTTAATTGACACAGGATCGAATAAGAACAATATAAAAAACAATTTATTTCCCAAACTTAAGAAAAATGAATACCCATTCCTTGTAAAGTCTATTTCTGGTCAGACCCTGATCACTCACCATGCTTGTTTTGATATTTTCCAACAGAATATCCTTAATCAGATATTTTATATCCTACCTAACTTGACTACTTTCGATGGAATAATTGGTAATGATAAACTAAAAGATCTCAACGCTGTAATTCATACTCAAAAGAACTACTTAGTTTTATTAGACCAATTTCATTTCCCATTCGAGCAACTGCGAGTCTGTGAATAACTTGGAATCTCGACTGACCCATCTGACTAGAGAGGAAAGCGAAAGTATAAGAGAGTTAGCAATCTCTTGCCCGACTCTTTTTTCAGATCCTGACAAGAAACTCACATTTACTATAACTGTAGTAGCAGAAATCAGTACCAAACATGATAACCCAATCTACTCCAAGTCTTACCTTTATCCCATAGCACTAAAGTTTGAAATAGACGCGCAGATAGACGAACTTCTCAGAGACGGAGTAATTCGACCCTCAACATCTCCATACAATTCACCTATCTGGATAGTTCCGAAGAAGGAGGATTCATCTGGCCAAAAGAAATATCGGATGGTGATTGACTACCGGAAGCTCAATGAGTCGACTGTACCTGATAGGTATCCTATCCCCGAGATATCGGATATTCTAGCCAATTTAGGCAATAATAGGTATTTCACCACCTTAGACCTCAAAAGTGGATTCCACTACATTCTTTAGAAAGAAACTGATGTAGGGAAAACAGCTTTTACCAAAAACAGCGGTACATATGAATTTATCAGACTCCCGTTCGGACTGAGAAACGCGCCGGCTATCTTTCAAAGAGCTCTTCATGACATATTCCATGAATATATAGGTACTAGTTGCTTCATTTACATCGATGATATATTGATATTCGGGAACACCTAGAAAACTTGAGAGTAGTATTCAATACACTGGAGAAAGCAAACCTTAAAGTCCATACCTATCCAGAACTTTGGGGAAATCCGAGGAAAATTATGCTACAAACGAGAAGGAGATGTTAGCAATCATCTGGTCCTTACATTCATTGTGATGTTTTCTGTATGGTACAAAAAAAATTAAAATCTACACTGATCATCAGCCACTGACCTTTGCGTTGAGCAACAAGAATACTAACGCAAAGATGAAAAGATGGAAAGCTCGGCTGGAGAAGTATAACTATGAACTAGTTTATAAACCTGTCAACACTAACGTAGTAGCTGATTTCCTTTCTCGATCCCCATTATCACAGTTAACTTCTCTCACAACAACAATACACGGCAACGATAGCTCCCCAGACAACCCGATACCTTCAGTAGAAACACCTGTTAATGCTTTTAAGAATCAATGACTAATTGAATCAGGCGACTCCTTCTACCAATTAAAGATAACCTTCCCACAATTTCACAGACACATTATCATAGAACCTCAATTTACAACCAACAGACAATTCAATTTATAACGAACATTCTGAAAAAATACTTAAATCCTTTAATTGTTAATTGTATCAGAACTATCGAACCCATTATGTTAAAAATACAGTCCATTTACCCAATCTACCTTAAAAATTTTAAAATCAGATTTTCGCGTATACTGGTGTCAGATGTTCTAGATGAAAGGGAACAAGAAGAAATTATAATTAGAACTCACAATAGAACGCACCGTAACGAAAAAATAAACAAATTACAAGTCTTGGAATGTTATTATTTCCAATCTATGTCAAAAAACAATGTAAAATCTGCAAGGAAAATAAATTTGAGAGACATATCGATAATCCCAAACTATCTCTATTCCACAGTATCCAGGTCATACCTTCCACATTGACATTTATTCCACCGACGGACTTAGAGTCCCCACAGATTTAGACAAATTCACTAAACTCGCAGTAACACGAATATTAAATGGTAAGAGTATAGAAGATGTATGAAAACCCCTGAGGTAAATACTTTTCATTTCGGAGTATCGAAATCCGTTGTTCTCGATAATGGGGGATAATTTTCCTCTATGTCAATACGTTTCATGATGGAAAACGAGTTAGGAATACAAGTCTTCACGACACCCCCTTACAAGAGTGAAATAAATGGTCAGGTAGAGATGTTTCACTCAACCTTCGCCGAAATGATGAGATGCTCAAAGCAGTAGTATTTTGAGGAACTTCTATGAATGAATGAAAACAATCACTCTATTCACTCAACTACCGGGAAAAGTCCAGTTGATCTATTCTTTCATAGAGAGGTATCCTTTAGCCCAAATGATTTGGATATCACACGCCGCAACAATTACGAACGACTGTGAGACAAGCAACAAAAAGATCTGTCGTACCACAATAAGGCTAGACTGAAGATGAGAAACTACGAGCCAGGAGATATCATTTTCGTTAGACAAAACAGGAGATTAGGGACCAAGCTTTCTAAACGTTTCAAGGTGGAAAAAGTAAAGGTAAATCATCACTCCACAGTAGTTTCAGAGTCGGGAAAAATCGTTCATAAGAGTCATATTCGAAGAGAAGTGGAATGAACAATCGCAAAAGGGATCATCCTACTCCTAAATCAGAACGACAATATGGCAAGAGTTATTGGTTTACTAAATTAAAGAAAAACAAATAGTCACTCACTTTTTTTCCGAATACTGAATTAAGATCACATTTACTACGAAAAAAAAATGAATTAAAGTAAAAATACAATACTATTGCTTAAAATAGCCACTAAATTTCAACATATCATCTGTAAATTAATAAATGTATTATTAAACAAAGAAATCTGTTTATTTTTAAGTACTACCATCCAAATCACTGTAAAAAGGAAAAGTATTGAATATTTTTAAGCTTCTGTTAAGTCAACTCATTGTTAAATTCTATTATTGTTAAATCTTTAATGTTAAGCTTACTTTGTTATTCCATTGAGAATCATGTCAACGAGGACGTTTGACACTTAGCAGGGAAGAGTTAACACCCGAACTATTCTGACAGCCCTCGCAATTCATTGCACGATGCTGTTCTAATTTCTGAATTCTCCTTATTCCATTCTCTTTATTGCATTTGATATGCCGTTTTCTCCTATTTACTTCTTTGCGTTATGTGAGCAAATTAACCGTTCCTTTCCTAATTATATTATGTTCATTGGTGTCGTGTGCAAAGCAAAGGCTTGTAAAAACTTAGCTTTGTGCACATATAAAATATTGAGATGATTTCACTTTGTTGGCAGACTTGGAAAAAAGCACATAGTGTTGATTTAAATAAAAGATAAAAAAAAGTAATAAAATTTGTTTAGATGAAATTACGGCAAGTGCACTGCGAGATAACGAAGTCGAAGACAATTGGGCAGGAGGCTGTAAGCCTGAACCAGATGGCTCCTCAGTTGATGAGTACCCTTGGACTGCCGAAATGCAATAAACTATGATGCTTGTTCCCACACTTCGTACCAGAACGAGACCTGCATTCTCTCAAAATATGGCCCTTTCTTAGACAGTTAAAACACAACCGAAGCCGCTTTAAGAATTGTGGGCAATTATGTATTTCATGTGACGTATTGCTATATAATGCACAGCTACTTACGGTTGGTCGAGTGGCGATAAGTGAACGTCTATGATTTGTGCCACTGCCTGTCAAAGCTATGGACTTATAAGAAGTCAATGCATGACCCACATTATCTAGTTTTTGGCAGCGCGTGATGGTATGAGATCCACTGGTGCAGCCTCCTCCCACCTCCTTTGTGTAACACTGTCTAATTACTGCAAAAGTGTTTGCACGATGATACATCCAGCAATTTCCATTGCCGTACCCATGCTAAATAAGGCACGCACGTTGGCATTCACCTTGTCTGATATTGCCCGAAGCTTCATAGTTGATGAGCCCTCCATCCTTTTGATACCCAAAATCTCAGTGATGTGTGCCTGAAAAATAAGACGCCTATTATTGAAACGTTTTTCAAGCAAACCTAAGGCCACTAAGTAATTTAGATCACTCTTATCCAAAGAGCGAATTGCATCCAGGACGGAACCTTTAAGGCAAGACGGAAGGAGCTGCAATTTCTCCACATCAGTGAGGTCAGGATCCTTGTCAATGAGTGTCATGAACATAGACGCAAAATCAGCATACTCGGTGTATCCACCATTTCTGGAAGTCGATGCCGATGCATAACAATCGTAGACCGATCAACAGTTGCATCCTGTTGCATCGTTGAGCATTGCAGCATTAGCGACTGCATCATTCTAACTGTAGAATGCAATCGACCTAACAAAGCAACCATAAATTTAGTGAAATTAAAACGCAACATACCTACAATTTCATTAAAATGTAGCAGCTCAAGTTTATTGGACGCATCATTAAACGAAACTTGAGTATGCTCAACCATATTTCAATATTTTCACTCAGTTAATCTTCATCAAGACTATTTATTTCACCAATAATAAATTCTTGAGTTACTTTTCCAAACAGCCATGCGCTTTGCGCGTATAAAAACTGGCATCAATGTCAGCCGATGATAGCGCCGATACCTTAGGATCTGGCGTAACGAACGTTTCACTTTGCTTTTTTTTTTAATTATTACATTAATGTACACAATAAACTTAGATGAAACAACTTTGTTAAATGTATATATGTTAACAGTTCTACTTTGCATGCACTTGCTTTACTTATGTACTTATATCACTTTCTTAGCAATTAGTGTCATTGAACTTGAAAATGATTGTTCACAAGCTGGCACTGTTATATGAAAACGAAATTAAAAGAAAACGAAATAAATACGCTCTTTTTAAGCACACATGTAAATATTCATATACATATGATAGCGATGGCACAAATGAAATCTTTAAGATCACGTCGGGGTGACCAAATTGTTTGGTCACGAGCTTTTTCGTGCCACTTTCAAATTAAATTAAAAACCGAAGTTATGCTTTAAAAATACACTACTTTATTGTTTGTTATAAATTCACTTGTTGTTTATGTTTTTATGTTTTACAATTGTTGTTGCCAATATTGTTATTAAATACTGCTGCTATTGTTGTTGCAGTTGTTGTTCAATATTGCGCTGCTAATGTTGTAACTGCTGTTGTTGTTGTTACTGCTGCTGATGATGCTGCTTCTCATGTTCACTGCGAGGATAAGCGAAAGAAACCAAAAACGATACGAAAGAACGAAATAGAGCAAGCGAGCATTCAAAACGAAAACGAAACCAGTAACCCAAATTTATATAGAACGTTGATAGCACACGACCGATCAAGCAATAATTCAGTAAACGAAAATCAAAGACAAACAAAGTCGCTTGTCATTGCACACAACACAACAAGCTGATTCTACCTACATCGTCGATCATGCCTACGATCCAGACCCGCTATGTTAACTATCACCCATATCTTGTGCTCGCTGCTTGCACTGCATAACCAAACAGCTGTTGTTGGATTAGCATCCATGCTACATCCGAGGTGGATGTAGCATCCGCTCTCTCTGAAAACGCTATTACATTACTGTACCATCAACATCAGGAATATTACTTCAAGTATAGGAATAGTAACAACAATTTTACAAGCTAGGATAATAACAACACAAGCTAGCAGAAGTTTTGAATAATTTAAACAGCACAGCATCAACAACTGATAGCAAAAGTCGACAAAATGGAAAAATTGTATGCCAAACTTTCAAAATACTGAAATAAAATGAAAATCCATAGCAGTAATTATTGGAAATACACACAATTCTGCCCAACAAGAAATAATTACTATTTATGAAATGAATTATGAATTTTACAACTTAATGGTGAATTTAAAAATAAAATTTAAGAAAAAGAGTTTTAACAAGCGCTTAGTTGCTAATCTATTGAGGTTTTCGAAAAAAGACGCTCTGATAGTATTGACGAACATATCAAAAAGCAATATTTTTGGGAGAGAATGTAGAGTTTTGGATATGCTGATAAGTGATGTCCATATTCGCGAATGTGAATGCGAATATTCAGTTTTTAAATCTGGCGCCAAGCCAATTATGTGATTGCTTGTGTTGGTTAGTGGATTTATATAACGCAAAATAGACAGATGCCACACGATCATTTCAATAAGTATTCCTCGACACTGGGGCAATAGCTATTATACGGAACCTGCTTCAAATATGATGACGCTCGGAAATACAAAGATAGCTGTAGCAGTGGAGCGAATTTACCTTTGGAGTCATCATTCCCTACGTTTACATATCCGTTTGACGTCTGTTTAATCAAAACTGGTTGTGGTAAAAATCCCTCACGTAATAGTCGCCAAACACTTGATCGCCGAACACCGCAACACGAGACAACCTCGCATTTTACTATTTGTAAACAATATTGAGATTCACGAACAATGTCTTCGGCAACCACAGGAGAATCGTCAATGATAAATTTGCTCTAGCGCTCTCAAAGTTTCGTTTTTCTAGATCCAAGTACGCCACCTTGGTTAAATTAAAAATTTTAAAAAAAAAACTATCACAAAATTTAAGAAGTCCGGTTTGTCTGCTGATTATACTAAATACTCTATATCTTCGCTATAATTTTCAACACCTGAACAATTTCTTCTATTAAAAGAGATCTTAAAAAATGCTATAACTTTATTCATACCAAGACTAGGTTGGATATATTCTCATCCTGTACGATATTATATGGTGTTGAATGTTGCAGCGATAAAAATAAATTTCCAATCTTTTTTCGAACTTTTTCCAAAGCACTTACACGAATTTAAATAATGATAGTGATAGTCCATACCAATATCATATTCCTCAATTTAATATGCCAGTTATTGATTGTGATACAGTATTACAATATTTAAATTCTTCTAAATTAACGTTTTTACCAGGTCCAGATGATGTGCCTAGTTTTGTTCTAAAGCAATGTGTTTTTGCTTTGCATAGACCAATCTGCAAATTGTTTAACTTATTTCTGAATACCTCTGTCTTACATAATATTTGGAAGCAGTCCTATACAATCCCTCTCCAAAAAAGGCAGTAAAGCTAATATATTAAATTACCGAGGAATAGCTTAACTCTGCGCTATTCCGAAATTGTTTGAACATATTATATTATCACCAATCAGATGCAGCATTTCGTTCTCCCTTTATTAAGTACTTTACAATACTGTTTCACCAAGAAGCGTTCAAATACAACCAACTTATTAGAATTTACTTCGTTGGTTAATTGTAGTTTTTCACAACAACATCAAATGGATGTCATTTACACAGATTTCAGTAAAGCTTTTAACAGTGTTTGTCATTCGTGTAACTTCTGGTGTCCCTCAGGATAGCCACCTTGGCCCATTATTATTTAATATTTTTATAAACGATTTGCCATCTGCCATAAAGCATTCTAACGTCTTAATGTACGCTGATGATGTTAAGTTATGCGTATCTATTTTATCTGCGGTCCAACAAATGTTTCTTCAAGAATATTTTGAGTCCTTATCTCAAAAAAAATTATGTCCTTTTACCGTAAAAATTTAATTGTAAAAAGCTACATTAATGATCACACTTTAGAACGCGTGACACAATTTAGTGATCTGGGTTTGTTGATGGATCCAAAGCTGCATTTTGGGTCGCATATCTCCAGTATCATCTGTAAAGCTAGAGGTATATTAGGATATATTAAACGTTGGTCTAAAGAGTTTAATGATCCTTACACCACTAAATTATTATTCACATCTTTCGTTAGGCCAATACTTGAATACGCATCGTGTGTATGGGATCCACAGTTTAAAAAGTATAGTGATAGTATTGAGTCTGTTCAAAAGCAATTCTTGCTTTTTGCACTGCGTAACTTACACTGGGATCCTAATATAAGCCTTCCATCTTATCAAAACTGTCTTAAATTAATCCGTCTCCCGAAATTAGCTAGTCGTGGAACGACTCTTGGTATCACATTCTTGCACAATCTAATTGTAGGCAGCATCTTTTCCCCTTCCTTGCTTGGTAGTATTAATTTTAATGTTCCTTCTCGGGTTACAAGGAATTATTCTCCTATACTTGTTGGTACATGTAAGACTACTTATTTGCAGCATGATCCTTTTAGTGTCTTATGTCAATCATACAATCTATACTATGTCCTTGTATCTAATTCTATTTCTTCCGATCACTTAAAATCTAATCTCTTAACTCTCCTTAACACATAGCATTCTATTAGCTGTTTAATTTAATTTCACACACAATATTTTAAATGTATCTTTATAGAGCATTATGATTAGTATAAATGGCTGATGACGTTAGGTCTGTAGCCGTACAGTAGTCATTGGATTTGTATTGCATGTCTACTAACTCCAGTAGTTCAGTACCGAATTGACTTGTGGTCAATACCCAGTCTTGTTCGGTTTATTATGGACCCCAGCTCG
>JAWNKV010000790.1:685000-751062 GCA_035041805.1 Amiota mariae
GCATATTGCTTTGTTCATCCACAATTTTCTTCTGCGCTATTGAAGATTCCATTCCCATTAAGTGCCTTAGATGCGCTTTAATAAAAAGTATAACATTTTCGCCGTTTATGAGATATTCTAATTCGTCATTTCATCTCATACGTCATTCACCGTGGGAATCATTAACTCTGCTCTAAACATTTTTCTGAGAATTTTCCTTTGAAATATATGCAAATTTTGTTTTGTCTTTTTTACTCAGTGTACATGATTCAGAAACGTAACATAAGACTAATAGACTAATCTGACGACGGTTTTGTACAATGCTATCTTCCATGGCCTGTTAAGAAGTTTTGATTTCATGAGCTTTATGAGTGAGTTGTTCTAACTCAGTTTAAAGCCTAAGTAGGTCAACGTGTTCACAATTACAAAGTTATAGTTACCAAATTGCATTACGTTTTGTATTGGTTTGTTTTTTCTGGACATAAACATATATTTGGTTTATTTAATATTTTTTGAATATCTATCTCGAGTAAGAGGTTACAAATGCTCGAACGACAAGAGTCCTATGAATCCAATATGTATTAATGGGGGATTTGAATGTTAGAATTGGGCAAATACAACAAAACTTGGAGGATATAACCAAGCGTTCTTTTAGAGCAGGATGTGATGTCAGATAGTCGAGAGATTCAGTAGTAAATAGGAAAGGATGGGATCTTATTGAACTTTGTAATGATCAAGGGTTAATAGTGATTAATATGTTGACAAAAGGCGATGAGTAAGAGGCTTATACGTTTATTACAGCAGTTGGAGAGTCAGTATATAGCATATAGAGCATTTCTGTATTGTGTCACATTCCGTTGATTTTGTGTTAAAAATTTTAAATTAAAAGAAATAATGAGCCCTATAAACTTCTGCCGAAGTTGCGATGGAAGGAAAGTAAAAAGTCAAAGTACTATAAGTTAATAACAGAGAGTTTAAGCAAATATAGGCAGGATGAAATGGAAATACAATTGCCGGATTTGACCCATATAATCAAAGAGTTGGTGCCTGATGTTAAGAAAGGAAAAGTTGCATTTGTTCCCACAAATAAATGGTTTAATATGAAATGCTGTAATGCGAGAAAATGTTCCTTTAAACTATGAGTAGCCTATAGAGAGCAGCATTTAGTGCAAAAAACGGCGTTTGAGTTACAGATGCCAAAAATGAATGAGTGAATTTTGTAACCAGACGTGAGAGAAACTGAAATAGTAATAACCAAAACCAAACCATCTGGTTATAGCTATGCGACGCACTCATAGCGCGAAACTCTATTTTGTTGTGAAAATAACATGAAGAAATGAACAATATGCTTGTACACATAGTCCCATAAATGTTTGAGTGCTAAAACTTCCTTTGAACAATAAATTTAAACTGGAAGAAACAATTTATTAAAATAAAAATAAATGAACGAAACCTTTTTGTAATCATTTATAATATACTCGTACATTGATAAAAAACAAAAGTTATCATATTGGAAGAACGCCAAAAAATAGTTAAATGTTTTAATTTTTTTTTTTTTTTTTGATATTGCAAATAATTATGTGAATATGTGTACATGCACATCGAAACGATGACGCAGAACAGAACGAAATAAAAAGTTGAATTCAGCTATGCCATGATCATCAATGTACAGCCGAACTCCTCTATAACGATGTTGTTGGGGGGCAGACAATTTCTTCGTTACAGAGAGGTAATTCGCTATAGAGGAGTTCACTACAGGATATTCATTCAAATATATGAAAAAACGGTGTCTTCAGAATGACTTCGTTATATAGAACTTTTCGCTATTGGGGAGTTCGTTATAGAGGAGTTCGACTGTATTTGTGTTATTATTTTTGACTTACTGCACCGTTTACTACGTTCAAACAAACTTTAATGAGACAAAGAAGTAAGAAATTCATCAACAAAGCAAGAAATTCATCAACACACAGAATGAAACATGAATGAATGAATGCATGAGTTTTAGCAGTAGCACACGAGTTATCTGCTTAACCAAACAATTTTTGATGTTTCTTTTGTTTCACTCATCTATTCGAATTTACTCAATTTGAATGCTTGCACATCTGGGTTTGAGTGCATTGATGCAACCCTCTAGTAGCCTATAGAAAATGTCCAAGTATAGAGAATAACGAATACAACTAAGTCACAAACCAAAGGTTTCAACATATATGCAATGAAAAAAGAAAAGAGTATTTTTGAAATTTGGATATCCAAATAAATTTGGTAAGTGATGGGAAAGATTGGTGGAGACTAGTTAATCTGTTCAGAAAAAAAAATTGCAAAAACATCCAGAAATAACAGGAGCAAGCGTTGTGTTTATTCAAAAAAAAAAATAGAAAAAAGTGAGTTTCGTGCGGTGATTAAACACTTTTATTTAAAAGGCTTAACACCGAAAGAATTCAAAGCTGAGTTGGATAAAGTTCATGGAATTTCTGCTCCTGCGTTTGCAACTATTTAAAATTGGGTAAATTTGTTTAAGCGTGGCCGTACATCCACAGAAGATGAACATCGTTCGGGTGGAGGTGGCCGGCCACCCAAGAAACGATTGAGAAAATCCACCATATCGTTTTGAGTGATCGACGTTTGCTCTTAGTAGTGAATAAACGCAATCGTGTCGACCTTAAAGCTGTTTTGGCACTGTTCCGTCGCAATCCTGCCGAGTTTCTGCGACGATACATAACTGTGGAGGAAACATGGATAAACTACTATACTCCAGAAACAAAGGAACAATCAAAACAGTGGATTTCTGAAGGCGAACTGGCTGGGAAGAAGGCGAAATCGGTGAAATCGGCCGGCAAGATGATGGCCACGGTTTTTTGGGATGCACGAGGAATCATCTACTCCGATTACTTGGGAAAAGAGAAAACAATAACTGGATGGTATGATGCTTCCGGTTGGGCGAAGATATCAAGACAAAACGTCCTCATATGAAAAAGATTCTCTTTCATCAGGATAATGCACCTGTGCAAATTCGAATTAATACAACATCCACCGTATTCACCAGATTTGGCCCTAGTGACTTCTTTTTACTTCCAAATTCAAAAAAAAAAAAAAAAGGATCGGTGGACGACGTTTCACGACGAATGAAAATGTCATCAGTGAAACAAACGCCTATTTTGAGGAACTTCCGAAATCCTACATTATGGAAGGTTTAAAAAATGTAGAAAAAAGATAGAAGGAGATTATATTGAAAAATAAAAACAAAATTTCGGAAAATATATTGTTTTTCTATCTTTTTCTAAAGACTTATTGACCAGCCCACGTATCAGGAGATATCACAAAACTTCAGAGCGACATTCCAATGCAAAAATAAGTAACCTTCCATCTCACGAATTGACAAGATGTAGACGCTTTAAAAGAAGGAGACCAGTGGATTTAACCTACCAATTTTTTTTTTTTTTTTTTTTTTTACGTGTGACAATTGTCATAAAGAGGAACGTTGAGGTATGCTGACCATTAGAATGTTCAATATTGTCATCCCTCACATTATTAATAAAATGTACTTAGTTTTTTTTGTTTTTTGTTAAATATTATTAGTTTGCATGAAGTCTGGCCAGTGAGATATATTGGTTAAAATTCGATGGTCTTGGTATTTCTCAACACAAAGAACGACCTGGAGGACAAAAAAAAAACGACTTACTGGACGAAGACTCGATTTAAACTCTCAATCAACATGTAGACAGCTTAGCAGTTGATGAATCAACTGTTTCCAGTCGTTTACATGTGATGGAAAAGATCCAAAAAGAGGGAAGATGGCTCAATATGAATTGAGTGGAAATTCTCCTATAATTGTTGGTACCTGTAATGTCCGATTCAGACTGAGCAGAAGCAACCTTTTTTTTTTTTTGTAAGCAGCTCAAAAAGTTGCTAAATTTCTACAACAACAATAGGCAAATGACAGAATTTTAGGGTTGCTTTGGGCACTTTGAAGCAACATTTTTTTTCTGCTGCAAAAGTGAAAGCAAAAATTCCAGCAGCCAGGACTGTCAAAATTTGAGTAGTGTTGCCAAGTTTTTGGTCATGTCCGCCTTTTTTTTTGGGCATTCTCGACATTAAGCAGCTGATCATTGCACAAAACAATTTGAAGAAAATAGCGTGGGATAGAAAGTAGTTAGATATAAACCACTTCAGCATCGCAGTGTCATTGTCTGCTAGGCAAAAAAAAGAAGGGTGTTCTGTGACGTATTGTGGCCGGCGATGAAAATTTGTGAATTTACTATAACAATCCCAAGCGCAAAAAGTCATTGTTTATTGTGATGCCGAATATTCATGGTCATAAGGTCATGCTGTGCATATGGTGAGATCAGCAAGGTGTAGTGGACTACGAACTTCTAAAACCGAACAAAACTGCGACTTGTGAGCGCTAAAAGCAACAGTTGGAGCGTTTTAATAACACATTGTTGCTAATAAGGCCAGCAATAGGGATCAAGAGACGCAAAGTCAATCCCTTGACATGACAACGCTTGGCCACACGTTAAAAGAGTTGAGAAGGATATACTGTTGGAGCTCGAGTAGGTAGTTCTGCCGCACCCATCGTACTCACCAGACATAGCGCCTTCTGATTACCACTTGTTTAGATCCATGCAGCATGAATTGGCTGATCATTCTTTCGACGCGGCATTGCCATATTGTCAAAAAGGTGGACAAAAGTTATACAAAATGACGGAAAATATTTTTAATACAATAATACTTAGCATACTAATTTTTCACAATCAATGCCTTTTTACAATCAAAGAATGACCAGAATTCATGCAAGCTCCTGATATAAGAAAACAAATGTGCATAACCAGGATTTTTGAGAAAAAAAAAAAGATTCAAAGTCTAAACCATAGTCCGAGGGTCATGATTGAATTTACATACATATTTGGTGGATATGGGTCAGACACTTATAGTGTGTGTAGTACAAAAAACAAAAAAGTTTTTCTAATGAGAACATGCATTTTGATCCAGGTTTGTATGAGGGGTAACCCTAGTGGTCCGAGGACCTGGAAATTTTTTGTTGGTGGATATGGGTCAGAAACTTTTAGTGTCCATATTTCAAGCTGATAATATCAAAAAATAAAATTTCTAATAAGAACTTTAATTTTGATCCTGGTTTGTATTTCCCACCCTAGTGATCCGATTCTGCTGATTCCGGCAAATGTACTACGCATGGTAAAAATAAAGCTACGTGCAAAATTCAGCTCTCTAGCTCCAAAACTGAGGGACATCGGACAGACGGACATGGCAAGATCAACTCGTCGCGCTGATCAAGAATATATGTACTATATATTTTATGGGGTATCCGATGTCTCCTTCTGTATGTTACAAACTTCATGACAAACTTATAATACTATTCACTGCGTGAAGAGTATAAAAATAGTATGTCATTAAATATATTTTTAACTAAGCTGCGATTTCAAGCTTTTGATTGTTTTAATCAAACATGGTTCGTTCACAAACCAGTGCGTTGTCCGTCCTCTAAAGTGCATTTAATATTCTTCCCTCTCTCAATCTCTCTCTCCCTCTCTGTTAACTATTAGTAATTTTTAACTTTTTTCCAATTTCCCAATATGTAATTACATAAATATGACATACAAACTTGATCCGCCCGGATGGATTTGTTGCATGCATATATACACGTACACGTATGTTATGTACGTTAGATGTACATATCTATAGATTTTTGTTGCATATGCATATTATAATATACAAAAACTTACAGTTATAATCGCAACCAAAACAAGGTTTCAATGTGAAAGTCTAATATTTTGTCATTACTGTTTTGTTATTTTTGTTGTTCAAAAAGTTTCTCAATATTGTGTCATTGTTATATAAAAAAAAAAATGCAACATTAAAACCCCATTTTTGTACTCTTTACACTCTGTTCACTGACTTTACTTGTACTACATGCAACTGACTGATATTTATAGATATGTATGTGCAATATAAACATACATACACGTATACAACTAGATAATATACTTGTACAATCAACTATGATAACCAAACCAAACCAATCAAACTAAACTTTTCACAATCTTACAATAAAATCATTGTACACTTGCCACCACTTTCAAGTTATTTAATTGAAAATTGAATGTTGAAAATCTTTTGATGCTTGGTAGTAAATGTAGTATAGATAAAATGTTTTCCAAATTGTATCATTTCAAAAGAGAAGTCTGTTGTATATCTTAGAAATAATTTTACATTCGTTATTATTGGTGTATTAACAATAACATCAAGCCTTTCTCCTTACAATTTTTAAAGCAGTTTTACGTTAAAAATACACTTAATTATGTGAAGTTGGTAACATTGAGTCGTTTTCACATACATGCAATCCAAAGACTATAGACTCATATTCAAAGAGACAAGGACATGTTAAACCATCTCGAGCATACTCCTGAACTCACGTTGCCATAGACAAGGACGCCGACTCTTCCTTACGAATGCAACCAAGTCCATTATGTTCTACGGTGCGGCAGTATGAGTCAAAGCAATGGAGAAGGTCTCATACAAGAGACCCCTTGAGAACGTTAATAGTATGGTCGCGTCAGAGTAATTTTATTTATTTATATAAAAATATTTAAAATCTAAAACAAATAAATGCAACATTTTAAGTCTGTTAGAGTCAAGTTGTAAAGTAAAGTTGTAGTTGTTGTATTATATATAATATACTTTCTGTTAAATGCACTTTGTTTCTTCATCATCATCAAGCAATTTAATCAATCAATTTATGTCAATTTTTATGCATACTCCTCATTCAATTGACGACCAATCAACCAAAGTCTAATCTCTGAGGTCCTAGTACCAATTTCATATAATTTGGCATCACGCAAAATGCGACCCGTTGGAGTCTCATTAATATAACCATTGCCACCAAGTATTTGTATGGCATCCAATGCCACTTTTGTTGCGTTTTCAGCAGAATACAGAATAACACCGGCACAATCATTTGAGCTACGAATGCCTGCATCCGTAGATCCAGCTACACTATATAAATATGATCGGCAGGCATTTAATGTTGTGTACATATCTGCCATTTTGCCTTGTAACAATTGAAATTCACTAATAAGTTGATTCATTTGTTTACGTTGATGTGCATAATCAAATGCCACATCACAGGCAGCTTGCATGAGACCCATTGGTCCAGCGGCTTTGTTCACTTCAACTAAAACATTTTTAACAGGCACTTAGAGATTCTGGAAGACCAATTCACAAGTACTACTGCCACGCATATCGAGTATATTTATTGTAGTTTCTGTGCAACGCTAAAACCTTCCCAACCAGTTTCTACAATAAAGGTTGTAATGGCTTGACGATCAGGTACACCAGCTTCACCTGTTTTGGTATAAACAATTAGTGTATCAGCATCAGAACCATTGGTAATCCACCATTTCGTACCATTCAGCACATTATAATCGTCTTTACGTTCTGCACGCAACTTCATTCAAACAACATCTGAACCGACACCCGGCTTAGACATAGCTTATCCACCAATATGTTCCCCACTGCATAATGGTGGCAAGTATTTCTCATTTTGTTCGGGAGTACCATTTTTCGTTGATGCAGAGATTGGAATGGGCTACATACGAGAGAGCAACACCACCGGCGGCTCAAGAGATCTTCTCCATGATGATGCAGTGACCTAAGTAAGTACCACCAGTTCCCCCAAAAGCAAGCAGCGCCTTGCACACTGTATTGGAGGATGATGCACTAGTACTCACTGGGCAAGTGCCAATGGATCTACTCGCCAGAATTACCGAATGGCTCGGAAGGAAACATGGTGAAGTGAATTTTTATCTCACTCATCTGCTCAGCGGTCATGGGTGCTTCCGGCATTATCCAACACGATGACGACCCATGGAGTTCACATTGCCGCAACCAGTGCGAGGAAGACACTGAGAATATAATATACGAATGCAGAAGATTCGACAGAGAGCGTCATCAGATGAGAGACTCCTTAGGTAAATAGCCTACATTGTGAGTCTCATGTTGGAGAACCCATCCAAGTGGAATACTGTTTCCGAGTTTGCGGCAAACGTCATGATATGTGTCCTGAAAAGATCCCGTCGCAACCAAGATGTCGGCTAAATTCACGCGTACAAACCTAATGAACCTTTGCTTAACGGGAATCCCGTAAGATCCTGGTACACTTATATTTTATTCTAAAAACAACATATATACAATCCAATCCTCAGTGTTTGAAAGTTTCCCATTTAGTTAATGTCAAAAAATAAATGTCGTTGCATCGATTTTTTTCTGAAAATCATGTAAATACGAAAATTTACAACATTATTTGCATTTATGCAAAAAATGCAATTAAGTTTTCCATTGTAGTTGATTATCACCGAAACACGAAATGCAACGATAACCAGTAAAAAGAAGACTAACTTTGGCCTGCCGAATTTGTAATACTCTTCACGTGCCTCCTGGTTCTCCGAGGGTCTTGGAATTTACTGGATATGCGTCAAATACTTCTCGGATTTTATGGGAGGGACCCCACCTAGTGGTCCGATTCGGCTGATTCCGACAAATATATTGCGTATGGTGGAGAGAAATATTCTTACAAAATTTAAGCTCTATTTTGCATACATACAGGCAGCCAGCTAAATCAGCTCGTCTCGTCACTCAGATCAAAAATATAAGAATATAATTTATGGGGTTTCCGATGTCTCCTTCTGTGTGTTACAAAATTCATTACAAACTTATAATTTTATTCACTGCGTGAAGAGTATAAAAATACATAGGGTCTAAATGTTTATGTTAAGAATACATCTGACGCTGATAAGCAAAAAAAAAAAAAAAAAAATCTGCCAACTTACATTAATATTGTTCATAAAAATTTTTGAATTGAAAAATACTTGGAAATTATTATACTTCTCAGAAAAGTACACCAACAGCTTATACCAGAGTTTCTCAAACTACAATAATTACAAGTTTTATTTTCTTGAATTTTATTAAATAAAAGTCCAAAATATATCATTTATTTAAATACATTCAAATTTCATAATAATTGGTCGGTTTTTTGGTTAAAAAATGTACTGCTCAGTGAACAAATGTGAGCGTGAGCCTCCAGAATGTGGTACCATTTCTGGTAAAATAAATATTGAGTACTTGAAATCCAATTATGTTTTCTCGAGCTTCGTGAGATGGTTCAGAGTTTTATATGTTGGAACATCCATGCATTCATGCTTTGCTTCTGTATTGTTTATGTATCCAAACCAAAAAAAAAAAAAAAAGAAAGTGAAATGCTGCTCAAGAAAGAAAAAATTTAGCCGATGTGTATGGTCCTCTCCATTGACAGAACGCCAGTGCTAAAAAACAGTTTTGCAAAATTTCGATCCGGCAATTTTGATGTTGAAGACTCATCACGTTCTAGAAGGCCAGTTAAAGCTGATGAAGACAAAATAAAGGCATTAATTGATGCAAACAGGCGAATAACAACATATGAGATCGGTGAGTGATTAAATTTAGCGAATTTGACAATTTGCAACGCCTAGATTTAATCTCAAAGTTCGACATAGGAGTTCCCCATATTCTTGCTGAAAGAAATTTGTAAAGTCGTGTTGACGTCTATGATTTTATTACTGGGGATGAGAAATGGGTTGTTTACAACAGTGCTAAAAAAAATTAACTAGCTCAAAGTACGTCGAAAGGTGATATTCATTAAAAAAAGCTATCAACTTATGTTCGCATTTGGTGAAAAATTTACAACCTATGTCAAACTGGAATCTATACATAATACAATGTCTGTTTGTTTGCTTGATTTTTTGTGCGCATATCACGAAAAATCCACTCATTCGATTCAAAATGGAATTACTGATAGATAAGAAGCTTAGAGACATATGTTAAAATCAATCAAGTAGTCTTTGTCAAACATTTATTTTTGAATTGTGAGTCATCAACAAATTAAAAAATTATCGTTTTTTTCCATAATTCCCGGCCCGGATGTGACAGTACTGACGAATATTACAAGAATAAAAGTCAAATATGTGTCTAACTTCTTATTCATATTTTTACTACAATATCGAGTACATCTCTGGCGGCATTATTAGGGTGGTTATAGTTCTAACATATCCCAGGTTTTAGTGTCGTCTATAATAAAATTTGATCCACAATGCTAAACATTCTATTGTTCTTGAATTTAAGTTTTATAAGTATTTATTTATTCATTATTGATATTAATATTTTATTATAGTTGGAAACTATCATTGTTGTACTTATGTAGCTTCTGGTGTTAGGGGAGTGAGGTTTGCCAGCTGCTCTTTACTTGTACCATAGAAATTATTATGATCAATCACTTCTGATCGAAACTAATGAGAGTAAGTAGGAGTAGTATGTTGATATGTTATCTTTAATATCTTATATATACCTCAAGTATATATTTTCCATATAATTCATTTTGAATGTGCAATCATAGTAAAAGATTATTATTATACTCGTAATATTAAGCGATTTTTTATGCAAATGTATGAAAAAGTACACAAGTATGTATTGGATTGATGCTTGTAACGTATAGAATACACCAATATGAACTCCTATTATAAACATTTATATCTTTACAATTTGTATATCAATAACATAGCAATGATTAAAGAATTTGGCAGCCGTTTAGATTCCAACTTTATTAAAAGGTATGCAATCAATCACAAAACCAAATATGGCCAACCTTTCATATTTACCATATACTATTTTTGATGGGATTTATTTCACGATTTAGAAACCATTAAATGATGATACGGTTTAGAAAACCTCACTCCGCTGTTATACAATTTTGTGTCCTCACATAACATTTAAAAACATTGATGTGTATCACTTTGTAACTTAAGAATATAATATCGATATTTGATTGACTATCTAATTGTTCCAACATACTCTCCCCGACACTACTAATACATATATACATTCTCGATTTATTTTCACTACCTTACTGACTATCATACTTGCTAAATACTGACTACTTATGTCTAAGTTGGACTGCCTTAATAGCAAGCACTCCTATGTTGCTAAAAAAAAACCCTTACCCCAAAGAAATCCTTACAGATTTTGTTAAATAAAGAGATAAAAGAAACAGTATAACTTTTCTTTTAACTAATTTTTCTTTTATTTCATCTCAAATTTCTGTCCTTCATTAGAATAAATTTTGATACTTGTTATACCATTTTTGAGGTTCAGCGGCTGGTTGAGGCACTTTTTTGCTGTGAAAACAAATTGGATTGCGTATAGCTGAATTTCTCATATAAACAAGTATAAACCAATATTGTACTTACATGTATGGCAATATAAATTCTCCAAAATGCATGCAATAATATACGCAAATAGCAATTACGATTAAAAATATAATAACTTTTATATTATCCATTTTCAGTAGGTTAGTTTAAAATATATTTATAAAAATTTGTGAGCTCTTTCTACGAGTTTATTCCAATTGAATTTTATTTGACATTTATTGTTCCGATTTTAAGATTTAATAAATTTAAATAGACTACTAAGTTTTCAGATACAATAAATGGGAGAAACATAGGGTGAGCCAGAGATCCACTAGTGTGAACAGTTATATAGATTGTGGCTTAAAGTGTGTAATGCTTAGTATCAACCCCATCTATATATATAAAAGTCAATGAAAACCGCTTAACAGATTTTGATCAATTTTTAGGGAAACTCTTGCATAGTCTGCGGAATATTTGAGCATAGTTTGGTGCGGATCGGACCACCGGAAAATGAAGCAATTGATGGATTATTTTCGCGTAATCTTTATCACACATGTCAGATATATGATATTATTAAAAATCTATTTTTAATTTTGAGTCACAACAAAATAAAATAAATATCATTGTTTCTTTTAGACTCCAAAACCGATTGACCGATTTTGATGAAATTTTCAGAAGAACTCTAGCATAGCCTAGAGAGTGTTACTGTGATCGGACCAGCGGAGTCTATACAAAAATAAATAGCTTATAATTCAAGCAAAGCTTTATGTCTGAAACCAGTTTGTTATTTTTTAAATTGTATAAACCGTTCGTTTTGTTTCATTTCAATGATGAGTTTGTTGTTTTATTATTCTATGCCGCAAGTCCAATTAAATTAAAAATAATTCCACCAAAACAAACATCCATTGGAAGAAAAACATAAAAAGCTAATCAAAACCAGTAAAAAGAAGAACTTTTGCTATGCCGAAGTTGTAATACTCTTCACACCCTTCCTACTGGTCCAAGGGTCTTGAAATTCACATGGTTGGTTGGTAATTATGGGTCTGACATTTGTAGTGTCCAAATTTCAAGTCGATAATGCAGCAAACAAAAAAGTTTTTCTAATAAAAACTTTAATTTGGATCCAAGTTTGTATGGTGGGTATCCCTCATAAGTGTTCCGATTCGGCTGATTCCGACAAGTGTATGGGACTGAGGGACTACAGACAGACGTTAGACGGATATGGCTAAATCAACTCGTCTCGACGCGCTGATCAAGAAAAAAAATACTTTATGGAGTTTCCGATGTCTCTTTCTGTGTGTTACATAAGTACTTCATGACAAACTTATAATACTATTCACTGGGTGCAGACTATTAAAATGAAAATAGAATACTTGAAATGGAAAAACAACGAAAATATCGACTGGAACAAAATAGAAACAGAGCATCAACATCAAGAGCTGAGGAAGCACAACGCATTGAGCGACTTAATACCAGTGAGTCGCTTTTAAGACAATCAAGAAGAAGAACCGACTTAATGTTGGCAGGATTCAATTGACAGGAACATTTAATGTTGCCAACGTTGTTTGAACCAACAGGCAACCTTATAAAAATAAAAAGGAATTATTTATATCAATAAGGAAATCGTAAACTATTAAAACTTGTTCTTATACTATTAATGGGGTTAACCTAGACATCCACACTATAAAACTTTCGACAACCGATTAATTAATACATTTCATTTTCACATTTGACGACTACAAATGTATTATTATTGCAGTGAGTTGTAATTGGGGATAAAAAGCAGAAGTCGCAAATAACCGTCAACCTTTTCATTTAGTCTTTAAAAGACCGGTTTTTAAAAAACGAGTTAGTAGTCGGCCAATCGATTTATTTTGTTTTTTTTTCGGTCTTCGCTAAACGAAAGACCGTTTTTTTGGTTTTTTTCTCTCAGTGGTCGACCTTTTGAAAAATGCTTTCAACTAGAGGGAATTCTTTCGCAAAAAAAAGCTATCTTTCACCTAAATGGCAAGGTCAAAGGTCTTAGTTGGTGATGAGACATTTAAGATACATCTATAGTTTGACTCTCTTTTACATTAATTCTTTATACCTTCTTTATACCATATAGGTATATAGTATAGTATTCTATCATAAAAATCTCAAAACCACCTAACTCTGTTTGTCTCTATAAAATGTTCAAGCCGTGAAACATTCGCTGTAATTATCGTACCGTCACATATGTTTCAATGTACATGATTCTTTGATTCTTGCTAGCATTAGCTCTTTATATATTATATATTTGGTTGGTTGGTTATACTCGTATTATTTTATGTGCGAGTTTGTGATATAACAAAGAAACTCAATTGTCAATTACTCATTTGCACGAAGTTTATTTCTTGAAAATGGTGTCTGCTGTGTTGGTCATTGACATGAATACACAGATTCTCATATAGCATTGGTAATAAGAAAGAAACCAATAAATTAAGAAAGTAGTAGAAGCGATAACATTATAGTTGTTCTTGCTTCTAATTTAGCACAACCAACATGTCCAAGTCTTTGATGCTTTTACTATTTTTATTGATATTATTATATTGTGACGACTATTCTTCACAACAAAAACAACAATAAGAAATTTACATAAATAATTGGTTTTGGCATTTCCAATTCAAATAAGTTTGAATGATTCAATATATTAAATATCTATTTATATGCATACTACAAAAGTAATAAGTGGCGAGTGGAGTGGCAAGAGAATTTGTCGTTGTAAGCTAGCATATCAGAGAAACTAAAACCGCATTCAGAAAAAATTTAATATGCAAGTAATACTAGACTATAAAATAACAAACAATAGCATTAAATGGGTGAGTGAGTGGTTTTTTTTTTTTTTATTTAATTTTTTTTTTTTTTTCAAACAATTTTTATAAAATCATTGAGTTCCGTTGGCTTATAACATATCATCATTCTATGTAATTCAATAATTATTCTCACGTACATGTCTATTGTTTGTCACGAAGTAAATGTATTCTATAAATACTACGTATTTCATTATAGATCACATATCATCTCCCTGGGATTTTTTTCACTTGGTTGCCAATTCACTTTCCGAGCAATTTTTTTTTTTTTTTTTTATATGACTGATTGTGTTGTTATTTAAGTTAAACATTTGTTAAACGTTTAATGTGTTCGTTGACAAATTCAAATTCTTTATCAGTGGTTCCTGGTTGTAGCTCATCTTGTTCACCCTTATCGGAGAAGTATTTCTCTATGATTGCATATGCCAATTTGTAGTTGTCAACATTTTCGTGGTCTTGTAATCGTTCAATTTTAACTAAACCACCACATTCTTCAATTAAATTTGCAACATCTGAACATGTGATTTGGTTTTTTTGAGCATATTTTTAAGACCATCGAGTACACCGTTAATAACTTGTGCATCCTGGCACGCCAGAATTGCGCAGAATTAGCCAATGATTCCTTTTTTAATTAGTGTCAATACATAGTCACAATTACTACTTATAGCCAAATTACTAATGTTCCTAGCTGAGGTTTTTGATAATCTTTGGCCAGAGACCATGATCAATGACTGCTTGCACTAGCGACTGATAACCAGCTAAGATGTTAGAAAGAATCCTCTTTACGTATATTTTACGTGGCGTGTGTCAACAAAGCTGGGAAGTATGAGAGTAGATCAAAACTAAGTAGTGCTGGTGTTTGCTCATCTGAACCAGTTACAATGTTACCAACAGCGCGCAGAGCAGCCGCTTGTACTATAACCAAACTGTGGCCATGAAAGGTATTTTTCTTTTGCTCAAATACCTTTATATTTAACTGTGAAAATTTCCTTTTTGACCAATTTTCAATATTTAAATGTGAATTTAACAAAATTGTGACGTGATACAGCAAAACGAAGAATCTGGAGCTTCTAATCTATAGATTTTATATAAAAACATTCAATGGGGGTTTGCAATGTAGGCCTGTGTAATTAATATGGTGAATAAAGTGATAAAAATTATTACCAAATAATATATTAAATTAGAATTTGTTTAAATTAAGAAATCGACATTCCCACGAAACATCAAAGAAACTCATGGATATTTACTTCACTTTACAATCATCCGACAAAAGACAACAACCATTATTCTTCTGCAAAAAAGTGAATGCATTCGAATTAATTCGAAAACAACCTCTCATTCTAACTCATTCAATTCGTGCCTCTTTGTTTAAATGTTGTGCGACTGAATCTTACGTGAGCGCACAAATTCACTCGAATTCATTCGGTATCGCATTGTATTTCACTCAATTCATTTTGAGCATTGTTATTCTGACCTCTAAAACTTACATACCTATGTATCAGAAAACAGCAACGGGTAATCAATATCCTAAAAAGCATATCTTTGCGTTCAAACAATTAAACATGTTCGAACTAGGGATGTTCCAATACCTTCAATGAATTAGTATACATAAACTCAAATGGTAAAATCGGTGCTACTCATTTGATTACCATAAAAGTATTAGTACTTTCAAGTATTGAAGAGTACTTTTACCAAAACTGGTTGCAAAATTTTTCATGTGAAATTAAAGAAAGAAAAAGAGTTATTTGATAATTAATTTTTTTTTTTGTTTTATTTATTTATTATACACTAGGCTTGGGCATAGACATTCTCCTTTAGGAGCGCTCAATTTAGTACGAATCTCTCTATGGCGAACTAGTTCGCACTTCTAGTTTACTAGTTCTTTTTTAAAAAAGTTCCAGAACTGAAAATTAAATAAATAAAATTTACGATTAAATAAAATTCACTTTATTTAAAAAATACGAAATAAAAGTTTAAGGCTATACATATAATAAAATCGTAGACTGAAAGTATTTGAGCGCGCATCATATATAAACTACTCATTATAGCGTTTATTTAATCAAAATCGACCAACAGAATCGGTTGAAATTGATGTAAATGGTGAAATGTTCCATATAAAGCTTAGAGGCATATTTTCAAATCTAATTTTAATGAAATTTGGCGGGGGAGTAGCAAAGTGCTCTGAGACAGCCAGTTTTTAAATAAAGCACATAAATTTATTCATTGAAAAACTTAATAATACTAGTGAAGATGGCTATGATTTCAGAAGAAAAGGTTGAGATGTAGGAGGGAAGAAGGTTTTTATTGGTGATTGAGCTGGTATTTATTATGCTGTAAGAGGTAGCAGATAAATTATTTTTAAGAAATTTATCCAAAAAAAATATTCTTTCTTTAAATTTCCCAAAAAATAATAATTTTTCAATACATTTTGGGGACAACCTGTTAACGTGCGTGATTCATTGTTGATCCCGCTGGAGAAGAGACTTTCGCATGGGAACAGACGTCGTCTCTATTACAATTAAATATTTTTTTTGGGTACCAAATGTGCTCATTTGATACCAACTACTTTTCATTCAATACCAAGTAAGTATTGCAAAAAAGTACTGAGTACAAAAGTACTTGGTATTGTATGAAAACTAATTAGTAACGTCAAGAACTCACTTGAATCAGAACATCCCTACATATATACCTTCTAAAAACTCAATTTCGTGCAGTACTTGACTGATTTTACAGTCAATAATTTGGCTTTTAAAATTGTCCCGCAGCATTTCCGTTCTTATTTTACTTGTGAAATGATTTTCTTTTTTTTTTTTTTGTTTTTACAAGAAGAAGATAAACTGTCAAAAATTTCATCAACAATATGCAATTAAGGTGTTCACGGCCAGCTGAGATGAAATTTCATTCAAAATACAGTTCCATAGTACAAAAAACAAAACGGACACGGCTAAATCTACTCATCTTGTCCCGGTGATCAATAAAATACGTATGTATATACGTTATGGAGTCTCCGATGTCTCCTTCTGTGTGTCACTTCGTGAAGAATATAAAAAGAATTATGCTGGAAAATATACATACACTGCCGATCACTTGAATAGCACCCCCCACCTTAATTGAAAAATATGGAAATACTCGAAGACTCTACGTATATAACGGTTTTTTTTGTTTTTTTTTTTTTATTTCTTTTTGTTCTGATCTTCAGAAAACCAAAAAAAAGAAAAAAAATAGTGATGCTTTAGAAAGGTCTCGTTATTTTTATTTGCTATTTTCTTGTGAAAAACATTAAATTTTTTTGGTTCACTTGAATAGCACCACTATTTTCTGTGTAGAATTCAAAGACAAACATGACGTTGAATAAAGAGTGGCACCGAGTAATATTTTCCGATGAAAAAAAATTTAATTTAGAGGGCCCCGATGGCTTTAATTACTATTTTCACGATATACGGAAGGAGGAACAGCTACTTAATCGTTTGCACACCCGGGAGGGAGGTGTCATGGTATGGGAAGTGATTTCTTACTATGGTACTTTAGAACTGCAGTTTCTGATTCCAAGAATGAACGCAATGTCATACAAAGTGATACTGGAGACTGCTTTTTTGGAAATAAATGAACTATTTGGAAACTTGCAGTGGAGATTCCAGCATGATAACGCTCCAATCCACACTGCTAGAGTCGTTAAATCCTGGATGGAAAGCCAGAATGTAGAGTTGCTTAACTGGCCACCGTACTCGCCTGACCTGAACATTATTGAAAATGTTTGGGGATGGCTTGTTCGCAAGATGTATGAATCCGGAAAGCAATATACTAGTAAATGCGAACTCATTGAAGCTATTAAACATGCCTGGTCGTGTATTTCCTTGGAATACATTAAGAATTTGTATGATTCTATTCCAAACAGGATATTTGAAGTAATCCTCAATAAAGGAGGCAATACACATTATAAAATAATGTGGAAAATACTTGAAACTGATCTAGATATAAGCATACAACATGACATGTAGTTTTAAAAATATTGGGCAGCTCATAACCCGATTTTCTATAGGGGTTCTATTTAAGTGAGCCAAAAATAATTTTTTTTTTTTTGGTTACATTTAAAAGTTACAATTAAAAAGTGGTTTTTGTTAAGTTTGGAGAATTAAATGAACTTCAATTTTTTAAAAAAAAGTAGTGCTTTAAATTTATTGGTTTTAGAGAAATATATATTTGAAAGAAAAAATTGGGGGGTTCTATTCAAGTGTGCGGCAGTTTATGTGTGAGCTATTTTTTATATTATTATAATTTTTTTTTTGTTCATATTAAATATTTATACTATTTTGTGCTCGATTTTGAAAAATTCTTTTCCTGTTGTCTTATTAGCATTTTGAGATGAAAAACTATCAAGTATATTATGTATACAAAAGCGTTTAAACTCTTATTTGCTTATGCAAATACGCTCAATTTCGTAAACTGCATAAATCGCGTCAATCAGATCCCACTGTCTGTTGAATTCTTACAAACAATTGAAAATGATAAAACAAAACGAGTGTGAAAAGTAAATTTATTGAAAGAAAGTACAGAAAATCCTATAAATAATTTATTTTTTGTACTTCTATTTGCTGTAAATCTATTTGTATTTAAATTGAATTGGAAACATATTTCACTTTTACCATATGATTGAATTGATTCACAATACATTTACATTATTGGCAAAGCTTACATTAAACGGTTGCCGCACCTCAATTGTCCGAATAACTTTATACCAACCCGTATATACTTATATTTATTTTTTTTTTGTATGAAGCAACTGTCAGTTAGTTAACGCGCTCATAAAGTTATACGGTTATGGCAAATACGAGGCATTTATATGTTTGCATGAAGACTAAGAGTATAAATATATGAATAGTATTTATTGTTAATTATATATTATTGTATAATTGTTAATGGTTTCATATTTTGGCTTAATAGCCTAATATGTACCTTATATTTATTGTATTGTAGATAATTGTGCCTGTTACAGATATTTATTTGATGAAAACGTCCAACTTTGGCTACACCAATACACTTATAGGTACATACAAACTTTTTGTAGAGATTTACATTTATATTTTATTGTGACATGCTTTCATGTGTTAAATAATGAAATTTTCATTTGAAAAATAAAAATAACTTTTTTAAGAAAAATTAACCGACTTTTCGCAAACACACTTAAAAAATTCATTGGTATACGCCTATGTTTTAGATTATAGCTCTGGCTTCTTATACTCTTGGACTCTAAAACCTTGCCAGAAAACTACGCATCCGATTAACGAAAACCTCATCCAAATCGGATCAGTAGTTTTTTTTAAAAATGCGAAGATACATCCATATGTACATATCTTTGGCAATATGTTAAAGTGCTTTATGTCGAAAATTAAGTAAATTAAGTTAGAACTTTATTATTATTCAACGCTTCAAAACACGTATTTCGACTATTTCTAAAAATATGGTATAGAATCATAGTTATATATAGTTTACCCTGACCACTATAAATTCGTACATCTATGATTTTTTCACAAATCCAATTTTCAAACTCTTTTAAACAATTATTGGAATAAATAAACTAAACAAAACTTATAGTTGTTCGAAAGGTTGTGAAATCTACTTTTATAAAAACATTTTACAAAATTTATTTAGCATGTATTTAATTTTATATAATTTTTTTTTTTTTTTTTTTTGTGTAGCAACTTGGATAAATATGCAATCAAACCAAACAGAAATCACTTTACACAAAATAAGCAATATCTAAAAACTTTAACATATTGCCACAGATATATACGTGTCAAACAGATAAACTTAATTTTTTGAAGCCGGTTTAAAAAAAAAAAAAAAAGAAACGTTTCTGGATCAGTGAGTGGACCCGTTTTGACTTGGCCCCAAAACCTTTATTTATCTGGAACTACGAGTATTTTTTAAGATTTTTCAATTATAAGATTTCTGATTTGATTGGTATTTTTGCTCCACTATGTTCGAGGCCCCGGACAATTATCAAGGTCACCCATGCATGCTATGAACTTAGACGAGTTGAGTTGATAACTCATACAAAAATTTACTTGAATTCTAAATAAATAAATATTTGATTTTGTATCGCAGTTCTAGCACCTTCCTGCAAATAATCGATATATATTTAACTGAAACAAATGCGCAGCTGTGATAACAAAGAAGTACCATATGTACGTAATAGCAAATGAACAAATGAAGAAGTGAAGATAAATCGAGTATTTTATGAAATACTAAAGAAAAAAAAAACAGTTTTCAACTAATTTTTTTTTTTTTTTTTTTTTTTAAACATATGATAAATGATCAGCATATAGTACATGGTATATATGGAAGTCATATGTATTAGTAGCTCGATCTTATAACATTTTAAAAAAATTATTATGTTTCATACATTTCTAAAACTAAAGTTAACAATCAATAGCTAGAAATATAGTATAAAGAATTTGTCCAAACAAAAAATTAAATATTTTAAAATAAATTATATGGCAGTAATGTAAATATACTATATGTATGTTTTACTGGTCTCTGATTGTTTCAAATATTGAAAATGTGGACAAAGAAGTATGTATGTATTTTCCCTCATGAATATCATTTCCATGCCTAGTTTTAATGTCTCCTTAATTGGTTATCATGGATTCATTCGAAATAGGAACACGCAGATTCAATCACGTTTAAACAAATATTTAATGTATCCAATTATTGTATTTACTGAATTGAAACTAATCTATGAAATTTTAACAAATGAATACATTTTTGAGCTTCAATGATCGGTTTAAGTCACAAGATAGATGTCTGCAAAAATTTAAAATCTATTTAAATTTTAAAAAGATTATTATTTTTTTTTTTTTTTTTTTTTTTATATATAAATTATTCATACCTACAAACATATATGGAAATCAAAGTTGGTAACAAATTGTATAGCAAGTGTCAATTCAAAATAAAATAAAATAAAATAAAATAAAGAATAAGAAAGAAAGAATACATCAAAAACTAGATCAAATGAAAACTGATACAAATCAAAGATCAAATTAATATACAAAAAAAAATTAGATCAGACTCGCTTAATGAAGCGCGTCGTCATTAAGTTAGATAAAAAACATTTTAGACAAACACTACGAATGAAATATGTATATTATACAAATAAATACAATATTATTGTTGTTGTTAGTACTATGTGATGTGGTTAAACGAGTTATATATTTATGTATCTATTGTACTTATATACATGGATATACTATGAGTATAGTAGTATTTTGTAACTTTTCCTTCTCTTTTTCTTTAGTAAACACTTTGGTGAGGTAAGGTAGGTTAATTTGCAAATCTTAAATAGCGCAAAATATCAAATCAGTGTAGATATAACTATGTATACTACTTCAAATCAAAGTACAAATTTCAAAATAGTAGTACATCTAACAATATTTTTAGAATTTTTACTAATTTTAGGCTAGAAAAATGTTTCAACCACCAATCAATTAATGATAGACAATTATCAAAATCTACACTACAAACTCAGTAAAACAATTCCAACGAATAACAACAATAACAAAAGTACAATCATCAAAACAACCTATGTACCTTTCTTTTCCTATTTCGTATAGAAATTAAAATTGTTCTTTAATTGAAATTCTAAGTAAAAGGTTTTGTTAGATTCATGTGTTACATTATCTCGAACTAACTACACACAATATTATTTATGAAATATATATAAAAGGTATATTGTTGGAACAATTAAAATGAGAATCAATTTGAATTGTTGTTAACGGTATGATCATTAAAACTTTCCAATAAACCGTCTAATTGTTATAACAAAGAAAAACTTGGAGAAAGAAAAAATAAAATAATAAAGAAAAATTAAAAATTATTATAAAAATTTTTTTTTTTTTTTTTTTTTGGAAAGTCAATTCAAATAAAAAATATAAAAAAAGACTAACTTTGGCTATGCCGAAGTTGTAATACTCTTCACGCCCCAGCTAGTAGTCCGATGGTTTGAAATTTATAATGTTGGTGGCTATGGGTAAGACTCTTATAGTGTCCAAATTTCGATAGTACAAAAAACAAAAAAAATCTGGACAGTGTTTGAGTAAAGTTTAGTGCATAAAAATTTCCATCATTTTCCAAAATCAAAGCAGTGAACTGTGTTAACGATATGACCACAGTCTTTTTGGGGTGGTAACGCACGCCGAGCGCACAACGTTTAGTCAACTTATGAATTCCTTTACTTAAAAAATAACCTTTTCCATAATACTTATAAGTAGTACCTACTATCTATCTTCCACCTCTAAGTATTGTTTTTCATTTTGCATCTAACCACATTGTTTGATATTCTCTATCTATAAGTATATCAAGAAAGACTAGAAACAAACAATAGTATGTACTATATAAGATCGAGATGATATGACACACACTCACACATGATATGGTTACACTTAAATCAAAAATAATTGACATTTACATGAAAGCAGATGTGTTAATGCTTTATCACGTTCCTTCCATTTATTTACATTAATTAAAAATTTAATTAAAAACAAAGACAGAATATGAACCTCGATTCACTGAAGCTTACGTACTACCTTCTTTTACATATCCACTGATGAACTTCCTCTTGTAGTTAGAACAATTATTTGTCATATCTTTTAAGATATTAATACATAATGTATATTATATAATATGTATTATAAAATGCAAAAACCTATATCGGTCAAATTTTTGTATATTTTGTCTATTAATTGTTATCTACGAGTAAGTTTCAATGCTTCAGATTCAAAAATGTAAAATTTAGAGAGAAATCAAAGTGAAAGAATTAATGTTTGTGACTCCTTCAGTATTAATCAGGAAAATACAAATATATTATATACCTAATATCAGCTCAATAGCTTAGACTTACAAAGTTAAAAGAAATTCAATCTACAAAGAGCTCATACTGCGACGACTTACAGTTTTATAATTCAGTTGAGTTTGCTCTCATTTTGAAATTACTTCCACATCATAGTTTGGTACATGATTAAGAAAGATGTGTTCCAGGAAGCAAAAAGTCTAAAGAACGGTTACTTTTCTCTGCTGTACAAATCTGGAAATGTCTGGAAATCAGAAATTTAGTATGTTGGTTGTGGGAAAATCAAACAAGCAGCGTTCATTTAAGAATGCTCCTCCAGCAAGAGTACTACGCATTTAAGAATGGTTGAATGACTTATTTTACATGTATTTTCGGATTAGTAATAAATATATAATCCTTTCATTCCAAATTTGGAAACTTATCCAACACAACCTGAAACATCAAACCTTCCTTATTGTGTCATCCCACTGGACTTGTTATAGTATGCATGCTTATTTTTGCAACCTAACAGGAACTCAACTGTTGAACCAAAATGTGATCATATTAGAATTAACAAAATGTATCACAAATCACTACTTTGTGATAGCACAATAAATCGAAAAAACTATGATTAATCGGTTAATTCCTTAGAAATTACGATTACAATTAATCCCTTTAGATCAATTGACTGCATTGGTTAATTCGATTCGGTTTATCGAAAAATTACTGGAGGTCTTTTTTTTTTTTGCTAATCACTTTTTTAAAAAATATACAAAATTTATATAAATAACTGAAATATCAGTTATGAAGTCATAATTAATCGTTAAACTACTACTATGTCATATAATTGGAGGAGGTGAAGATAACGGACATGGCTCTGAAATCATTCACATTAAAAGATGAATGTGTTTTTCTCAAAAATTCATGTTCAAAACTTTGAGAGGAATTTACTAAAACTTGCTGAACAAAAAATATCTGATATAAATTGGAATTCTGAATTTGTTATAACATTGGACATAATATAAATTCCACAAAAGAATCGAGAAGTACATTGGATTTTATGAGGAATATTGTCCAAAACTATTAAGCAATTATAGTTCTATTCATTTAATAGATTAAAATTAATAAAAACTGCACTTAGTAGTGCAATGAGGAAGATATCTATATATATATAAAACAAAGTGGCAAAAAGCTCCGTTTCCCTCTGCTGACCGTAATTTTCTACCAATTTAGTTAAATTTTTTTTTTTCTAATGTAGATAATTACGGTAAAAAAGTAATAGCATATTTATTTTAGAACCACCGGAAAAGGAAGATTTTAAAACATGTCAGATATATTATTAAAAATTATTAAATATCTTGTTGCGAATTGTGGGTCACAACAATATAAAATAAATATCATTATTTCTATCATTCTCGTACAAAGCCGATTTTGACGTGATGGGGAGTAGCGAAGCACGCCGGGACTATATTTCAGAAGACAGAAAGAAAATGAAGCTGAAATACAATACTTAAAAAATAAATAAATATATTTTATGAGACCAACAAAAACATCTAAAAAAATTGAAATATTGATATTTTTATTAAATTACTAGTAGTGTGTGTACTATATGGGGTCTTTAGCCAGTGATTCTATGTCCTACAAACATCATGTCAAAAACGATTGTAGCTATTCACATTATTTTAATGAAAATAAATTATATAAATATACACAGGTTAACGAAATGTGAACCCATAGATAGATAAGAGGTTCTGAAATAAACGAATCTCAAATTGAAACAAACAAAAAAAAAAAAAGTATTCCACTTGTTACTTGGAATCTAAAAAGGGATCGGAAGTTGCATTCTGAGAGTAAAATGTAACTAAAAGATGAGAATTCCAAATGATTAATTAATGTTATTTTATTCCAATTTTTTTAGGGGACTTTGTTGACAAAAGATTATCTGTAATGACAATATTTCATGCCCCCTTTCTAAAATATGTTTACGGAACCCTAATTTAATAAATTCAACAAGCAAAATTGCTCAAACTTATTCGTGAAGTATTGGGTATAAAAGTAAGTTTTTAAGGATTGTTAGTCCAGAAGGTCGGAAACTGGGTGCCTCAGGAACTCAAACTATGCCAAAGCCAAACATCCATTGCAGCAAGGTTATGCATCTGGGATCAGTAGGAAAAAGCATACTACGAGTGGTCAGATGATCGACGGGGCTTTCCACAGACAACAACTGATGTGATTGAAGCGTACAATTTCGGAAAAATGACCGAAATGGGCAACCAGACATGAGCCATTAATTTTTTACCATAACAATGATCGGCTGCATGTCGCAAACGTGGCCAAATCCTATCTCGATGGTACCGGATGGGAAGTCCTAACTGACCCGTCTTATAGTCCAGACCTTGCACCATCAGACAACCATTTGTTCCGGTCGATACAAAACGCCCTTACGGGAATATGCTTCACTTCAGTTGGAAGTATCTAGAATTGGCTTGGTGCTTTCTTGGCCTCCAAAGGCGAACAGTTTTCTTAGCGCGGAATGCATGCATTGCCAGAAAAGTGGGGAAGTCAGAGCTAGCGATGGGCAATAAAATACCTTTTCCTTTAAAACTTACTTGTATACCCAATACATTTATGTATTTAATTCATTTGATAACTCAAACCCTAACTAATACGAAAACCACTTTAGACAAATTTCCCCTAAGATCTTTTCCTACATGGGTCACTATTAAGTACATACATGAAACTTCTTTAGGTCCACAAAACTTCATACAAATTCTTCGTTTAATACTCTTAATAATTATCCATAATGAAAATATTAAATTATAACACATTCTCAATTTAATGAACATACTAAGTATGTATAGAAATTTCTGAGACATCGATCTCAAACTCCGCAATATAAAAAAGTGCTATCAATTTATATAATATTTTTTTACATTTAAATAAGTATTTAAAAAAAAAAAAACAAAAAGGATATTGTTAAGGACAAAGTCAAAGATCTTCTCATTAAATCAACTAGGTCAATAAACATTTATCCCTTTAACTAAATAGAGAGATCTATGAATATCAACTCGGGAGAATCACTGCGAAACCTGAAAATGTGATTGCCTGAAATCGCCAGGAAAAGATTCTTTCAATTCCATTTATGGAAACATAAGTCTAACCAAGTACTTATATTCATCATCATCATCATCATCATCATCATCATCATCATCATCATCATCATCATCATCATCATCGTCATCATATCAAATTGAACAAATACCATTTATACGAAATATGCTTACTGAAAAGTGTAGTGTATTTAAGAAAAACTAATTGGAATTTCACCTTATAAGACAAAAATCAACTTTAAAAAAAATTGTTATTAAATTTGTTATGGTGATGGTTGTTGTTGTTGTTATTTCTTATATACTCGGAAATTTTGGCTATTTTAGCAAGAACTCAACTGGGTCAGTAGACTAAAGAAACTGAATAATGATGATGAAATGATAAATAAATACAAAAAATCGGTTAACAAAATGTATGCTGATGTGTGTGACCAGATAAGCAAACAAAACAAGAAACAAACCAACGAACCAACCAACCGAGAAAGAAGAATGTTGGAGGAATGAAAGAAGTTGCTTTGAGGGAATAAAAAAAAAAAATAGTAAAAAATAATACAAAATACATAAACAAAGTAAAAAAAAAAAAATACATTAAGAAAAAAATCAAAACTGAATAAATAAAAACTCTCTTTCATGTACTTTATATACACAATACAATACTATGAAAACACTGAAAGAAAAAGAAAATTCAACTAGAAAGAAATTTTAGGAAATCAGTTTTAGGAAAAATTTATTTTTTTCTATGGATCGAGATTGTTAAAGACATAATTCCATATTATATTAATGAGCAATCGACGTTAGTCAAGACAAAACTGAAGAAAACATTTTCGCACATAGTACGTGTGAGTTTATTTTAAGATTTTGTTAATACAAACATTTACTATTTCTATAATTAAACGATTTCTATTTAGATGTAATTGTGAGCTCAATTACATATTAAGAAACTGGGTATTATTGTGCGCAACCAGTGGGTTAGGTTTTGTTACAATAATTTGCAAAATCGAGACTGCAATGACGTTAGGTTAGGTTGTACTGTCTGGTCAAAGTTCCATATTCATCTAAGGTCATAAGCGAGAGCAAATAGAGTTTCTCACATGATTCGTTTAGATACATATGAGCAATATTAGAGAATCTGAGAATTATGTTCAGCCTTTAATAAAACATGATTCTTATGTAGATTGTCAAAAGAACTAGGAACTCTCAAGTACGTCATAGAAGGTAATGTGAATGCATAGAATACATTCCAAGATCTCCTTCCTTACGCAGTTATTTTTCTAAAATATTTCTAACTTTTTAAGCTACTCTAAATAATTGTATGATTTTTATGATATGGCATTCTGACGAACCGTCCATAAGAGTTCGCAAAACTACTAAAGTACCACATACTTTGTAGTAAGATACCACATAGACAAATCAGCGATACTAAAATGAATTCATAAAGTCTAAGGGGCAAGCGTTGCTTTTAAAATTCAACATCTAATTGCCGCGTTTGAGGAAATCTTTCTTAAAGAAGATAATCTCGATGACTAATAAGACCCTTTGGTCAACATTATAGTGTATTATTAGATTAAAGAAAACAGAGTTCTTTAAGAATTTATTGCCGGAACTTTAAAACTAAAAGTAAATAAATCAACAATGCCAACATTCAATTGAAACTGCTGACATTGATAATAATGCTGCTTATTGTGATTATGATAATGATGATGATGACAATGACGTTTCTGAAATTTACCACAGATACAAAGCAATACAAACAATTAGCAATTATTATTATTAACAATTATTGTGTTAGTGCAGTCAGTAAGTGAATGGAATGAATAAACTCAGAGACTCGAACAAAATGAACAACAATGAATATGAATCTTTAAAAGAATCTGAATCTGAAACTAAGCTAAGTATTTACAAAGCGGATTGAATGTCAGTATTCCAATTACCATGCTAATTATAATTCCATTTTATTCTATTATTATTTCTCATAGCGAATTAAAAACGTGCACTCGCACATTTCTATTGCATAAATGAGTAAAAAGCGATAAGATCAGTAGACAAATGAATGAATGTATGTATGAATCTAGTATATAGAACAATAGTCAAACAGACAGACAGATAGATAGATACACGAACGAACGAGCGAACAACCAACCAATGGACCGATTGACTCCGACCGGCCGATAGATCGAATGAATGGAAAGTTGAGGAGGCGAAGATTTACTACATAGCAATCATCGACAAATGAATTTGATTAAACTATATTTATTTGTACTAGAAAACAAAATCTTCTCAATAATAAAAATATGTGTTTAGTTCATCATTACAGCAAAGCAAAGATGTTGCTACTTATCAGTAAAATAAATTTAATGAATTTCAAAGAAACAACAACAAAAACAAATCGATTTAGAAAACGAAAATATATAGTACATTCTTTTAAAATAGTATTTACAATATATAGAAAATCAAATCATCACTTGAAGCAAGTGTTGATGCACTTTGCCTCCTTGCATTTGATAATTTTTATTTAGTAATTTTTAATATGTGTGAGTTAAAGTGTTTCAATGGTAACCCCAGTCTATTAAATCTCATTTATATGTATTTTAGAATGTATGTATTGTATAAATCTGCCTTCCGCAGAAAACTCTCTTAATGACAGTAAAAACCGTATCAAAATCTATTCAGTGGTGTAGACGTTATGCGTATCGAAAGAGTCAGGAATTTCGAATTTCATTTATATTATGTATAGATATAGATTGATATAGATGTATAGATATAAATTCTCTCTACAGTGAAATCATAGATAATGGGTGGTTATAGATAAAAATTATTTCCTAAAGACCTTAATCAGTTTTTTTTTTTTTAGACACTTATCTGTCGGGATCAGAGGAGGATATTTATATGCAAGAACAAAGGACAGAGATGATCAATGATGATCTTCTATTTATAATTACATATGTATATTTTATCGCTTATAAAGAATATATGTACATATAAATCTCTTACCTAAACAGATCCTACAGTGAATATGTGTGATGGGACAATTTAGAACAAAAATTCTTCTCCTCTAGGTGATTATACTATAAGCGGGCCTAATGAAGACATATGCAAGAATGCAGAGAATAATGATATATATATATATTATATATTTATAAGCCACGAACTTCCAAATTTTTTGGTCTTATAGACCGCTTAAAAAGTACGAATATATGTACATATACATACATATTTATTTGAATAAACATGATTTACTTTTTTTGATTAACCACTTCAACTGATTACAGCCTACTGTGATGATGGTTGGTTTTGGTAAAATTATCTTGTTTTAAGATCTCTATGAAGGGAATTTCAGTGCAGAAATACAATAGTTAAAATAGAACGAAAGATCAAAAATGATACATTCATATATCTTTAGAAATACTTTGCTGGATTGCAACCATGCCGTGGTAATAAATACTTTCCTATCCTATCTTATATCTTTAAATTGAATTTATATTATATGATTTCTACAATAGTTTTTGGAAAGCTTAAAAAGATTATATAGTCGTTAGCTTTACATTTTTGGGGTTGAGCTTGGTTAAGTCTATATAACTAAAATCGCATTTACTGAAAAAAGATTGACAGTTTGAGATAAAGTATCCTTTAAATGCTTAGCAACTTATTAATTCAACAAAGACAATATTTTTTATTATACCATACTAGCGATTGCTATATACAATTCAATAGACTTCTAAGCATCAATGTTTTTTTTATACAATTTCCATAAAAGAATAAAAATTTTAGAAGTTTTCATTCAAACTTTGGGTAGATTTAAACAGAATGAACGAATTGTAAGTCAGTTCCCACATTATGGCAGTACTACTGGCCTAAAATCAGTGTCCTATGGAGCATCACTAATCACTGTTTTGTGAGACTGGTAGCATCTCAATCTAACTTCAATATCAATATCTTTATGTAAGATTTTAAGTCCTTTAAGTCAATGATTCTAAAGAGATTATCAACAGATAATTTAAGGATCTTAATATTGCATATTATTACATATTATTATTTGTAAACTTATTTGCAATTTACTTATTGAAATCATTGGGAAAAAAGATCAGAACATCAAATCATTTCAATAAATAAAATTTGATTATACAATACATATGTTCGTATGTATTCCCTAAGTCGCCGATTGGGGTTTTTACATCAAATATAAATGGTTTTGCATATTACATTTATTTATCTGTAAACTGTTATAAATCTTATTTAGATTCTTTATTAGAAATTTCAAAAAAAAACATTTACCTCTTTAACTTTAAGACGCTTTTCCTCAACAGTTGGATCAGCTGAAAGATTCTCATTGTTATCCGGTGAGCCACCACCGATGCCGCCACCCATAGGCAATTGTAAATGATTCACATTACCAACGGGTATATTGTTTATATCTAAGCCGGCAGCTGCTGCCATTGGATCATTATTATTAAGATTTTGTTGATGTTTTGCTGCTGCTAATGGGGCAGAATGATGGACAACAGGTGGTGCAACACCTTGTTGAGGCTGTGCTTGTTCCGGTTGCTGTTGTAGTTGTGGTTCATCTCCATCATCATTATAATCAGCAACTTGTGGCGCTGCATCTGGATCCTCATGTTCAGCAGGAAGTGGTCCTTGTACTGGTGGTAAGGCAGCTTGCTGCTGTTCCTGCTGCTGTTGTTGCTGCTGCTGTTGTGGTTGTTGTTGTTGTAGATCATCTTGCACATTCTTTTGCAATTGAGGTATATCAAGTATTTCACCCAGTTCATCCTTAATCTTTTGTTGCAAACGTTGACGATCACCAACAAAATGTGGATCAACATCACGTGGCCCATGCGCTGCTAATGGTGGTGCCGGTATGAAAATCTCTGGACCAGCTTTTTGGAAGTGCTTGTAAACACTAAGAACACGTTCGCCCCCGAAATTATCCGGCAATAGGAACATACCGCCAAAGCATAGGAAGCACAATGTTGCTAATACTAAACCGATGAGACATTTTTCACGTGTATGGAAATTCGATTTACGTGCAATTGGACCAATGCGATACATGATTTTATTATTTATTTATTGTTGTTATTATTATTGGAAGAACAATTTAAATTATGTCCGTTGGTATATTTGAGAATATTCGAGATCACAAGGAGCAGTAGTGCACCACTGATTTTATTTTGATGACTCGCTTGTGTTTTGTTTTGTTTTGTTTTATTGTGTCCTTGTCCTTGTGGATTGACGAACGAAGGAAGGAAGCAAGGGGTTAATAGCGGAGGATGATGGTGGTGGTGATGCTTGAATCTTAAAAGTAGTTTATCGATTACCGGCTTTTTGTATTCCTTCTTTCACACACACATACACACAGTCTTTTTTTATTTTATTATGTTCTTCACTTCACTTTGATACCTTTAGTAACTTGTTGTTGTTGTTTTAAGATGATTTTTAGTTGGTTAAAAGTAGAGAATTAAGAAAAAGGAGCCACGAACAAATAAGCGAATGAACGAAATGAAGGAATCAGAATAGAAGAGCAAGCAAAGAAGCAGCGGCAACCAAAATTGTGGGAGTAAATATTTTTTTTATTATTTTTTGCGCGCAATCCAATGGATTCTTTTGTTATTGTTTTTATTATTTTATAGTTGCTTCTGCTGCTGTTGTTATTTTTGTTGTTGCTGATATTGTTGAGGGTCTCCTTTCTTTCGTTTCGTTTCGTTACGTTTTGTATCTTTCGTTTCTTTAACAAATTTCACATCACTTGCACTTTTTTACATTAAAAATAATTTCCTCCTGAATTTTAAAATTCAATTTTCTTATGTATTTTCTTATAAGAAATATAAAATTTAATCGTGATTACTAGACAACAAAAAATATATAATAAAGAGGTTTTCTTATTATTCTTCAAAAAAAAAACAAACTCGCGAATTTACCAAATGAAAAAGAAAACATTTATTTTTTGTGTTGCGAGCACATGAAGATGCGGCGACAGCGACTGCGAACAAGTAAAAGAAGCCACCGCGACATACGAAAAAAAAACCAAAAACAAATTTTAGAAAAAATATACTGCGACGAATAAGAGGAAGACACGAACGAACGCAACCACAAGCAAAACGCGACTGCGACTGCCACTTTCAATGGAGAAGAGAAGAAAGAGCTCCAAAACAACAAAACAAAAAAGCAAAAAATACAAAATACACTATGGCACACACATAAACACAAAAAGCACAGCACACCATACACACATACACGGCTACAGTAACAGTGGCAAGTAAACGGTGCGTGCTCTTATATATCCATACATACACATGTATATATATATATATATATATATATGAATGTTATTTATATACAAAAGGAAAGATGTTCAAGAGAGAAGTAAGCAATGTTACTATATTTTTTTTTCTGTTTTTGTTTATTAGTATTCAAAGTCAAATGCAATATTAAAGGGGAGTCTGTCAGTTGATCCATCAGTCAAGTTAATCAGTCAGTCAGTGAGTTGCTTCTGAGGCGGCATGCAAACTAGTGTAAACACTCAATAGCAATAACAACAAATGTACCGTTACCGGAGTAAAAGAATCTTTATTAATATTAAATATTTTGTATTTGTTTTATTGCTCTTAGAGAGTGGAGAGAGAGAGAGAGATAGAGAGAAAAAGAAAGAGAGATCTTTTCATATTTAGTTTTGTTTAATTGTTTTTGTTGCTTTTGTTGTAGGTGGCTGCTGCCTGGCTGGCTGGGATTGACCAGAAAGTGATTGTTTTTTGTATATTTTATACTGTATCAAATATCGTCGTTCGTTGTCTTCTTCCTTTCTTATGTATGTACGTACATAACGATTTATGTTGTTTGTATATACAAATTGTATTAATTATCAAAGAAATAAAATAACTAAATTTCCATTCACGCACTTTATCGGTTCATTTATAATCAATCATCATTCGTTTGCACAATTCTCTTGTTACACGTGAAAATAACGCAAAAATCGTTTAAAAAAAAATCACGGGCGTTGTTATTGTTGTTGCCTTTTTCGGCACTTTACCAATTACAACGTGCTGCTTCTTTAACAAACGCCAGGCACCAAGCAATATGCAATAGGGACATATATACAAATAGTGTTGGAAAATACTTGTGAAAACATATGTTGTTAACGAATAATGTGAATTATAAAAATGTTGCTGGCAAAGAAGAAGATCATTTATAATTTACTTTGCCATCGTAGTTTGTTTGTGAGTTTTTACGTTTATAAACGTTTAATATAAAATGCCAAAAGATAAACATGAGCATCGTATTAGTCAACGTAGTCGAAGTCGTGATAAGCAACGTCGGCGTTCTCGTGAAACTATTAGATATCGGGATGAGGAACATAAGCATAGTGAAAAGTCTGCTAAAAGTGCAAGTAATAAACACCGCAAAGACCGTTCCAGATCAACATCTTCATCATCATCATCATCGTCGTCATCATCATCATCATCTTCATCATCTTCGTCATCTAGTAGTTCGTCAAATGCTAATACAAATCAACCGGTTGCAAGTGGCAGTTCGGCAGCCAAATTAATTAAAGTTCTTGAACAGCGTCGCATGCGTGACTTGGAGCAGCGAAAACGTGCTAAGGCAGATCTTAAGGCAAAAGAGAATCCTGAAGAAAAACGTGCACGTCGCTTGCTCGAGAAACAGGCAAAAGAAGAAAGGCGCCGCCTTCGCATGGGCTGGGATAATGAATACAAACAATATTCCAATGAAGATAATCCATTTGGTGATTCCAATTTAACGTCGACATTCCGATGGAGTAAGAAACTCGAAAGGGAAGGCTTACAGAATGTCTCCAATAAAGCAGTTGAAGTGCTCTCACTGCAAAAGCAAATGGAAAATCGTCGTGAATTGGAGAAGGTAAAGAAGCGGCGTATGGAACGTGAACTAGAGCGTCAGGGACGCGAAGAGGAAATGTTACTGCAGCAAAGAAACAAAGAGGCTGTGCAATTTCGAGAATGGGAACGTCAAGAAGATCAGTTTCATTTAGAACAAGCGCGTCTACGAAGCGAGATACGTATACGAGATGGTCGTGCCAAACCTATTGATTTGCTAGCAAAATATGTATCGACTGCCAAATTGGAAGATGCCATCGATATGCATATGCATGAACCCTATGTACTACTCAATGGACTTAGCATTGATGACCTAGAAGATTTACTAGTTGACATTAAGGTCTACGTTCAACTGGAAAAGGATAAAAATATTGAATTTTGGAATGATATGGTTATCATTGCCGAAGATGAACTGCAGAAACAGCGCAAGCTTCAACGTGAAGCAGAAGGCAATGAAATTAATCGACGTGATGGCATACACCAGAGTGTTGTCAAAGATGTGGCAGACATTTTCCGGGGAAAGAATGCGAAACAACTGGATGAGATGCGTATACGAATTGAGTCGAAAATCAATCAACGTTCCGAAGGTGTTGACATTAGTTATTGGGAAAGTTTACTCTCGCAACTAAAAGCGCATATGGCCCGTGCACGCTTGCGTGATCGCCATCAGGATATATTACGTGAAAAATTGCTTATATTAAAGAAAGAACAAATTGATGCTATTGATAATGAAACAATAGGTAATCCCGAAGGGGAATCATTAGCATCTCAAGAAGAGCCTATGGATACTAATGAAATGCCAGATAAAAGTGAAACAACACCAGAACGTGAACGTAGTTGCAGCCCAATTGATTTATTGCAAATTGCCCATGATCTTTACAATATGGGTGGCTATAGTCCAACATACTTATGTGATGCAGACTTGGAAGAGAATATAGATTTACTCAGCGATGATGAAGACGAACGACTCACGCATCAACAGCGTGTCAAAATTGTGAAATGTAAACAGGACCAACATACTGATACATTGACAGCACAGGAACGCAAAATGTATGCCGAAGCACGTAAGAACATGCAAGGTGACGAAGCTGAGTTCTCAGTGGAGACAATAATTGAGGCGCCTGCACAAATGGCCACCGATAAATATCGACCACGTAAACCACGCTATTTCAATCGTGTTCACACTGGTTTCGAATGGAACAAATACAACCAAACGCATTATGACATGGATAATCCTCCACCTAAAATTGTACAAGGCTACAAATTCAACATATTCTATCCGGACCTCATGGACAAATCCTTAACACCGCAGTACTTCCTGACACCATGCGAGGATAATCCTGATTTTGGAGTGCTACGTTTTCATACTGGACCACCCTATGAGGACATTGCTTTTAAGATTGTCAATCGAGAATGGGAATTCAGTTACAAACGCGGTTTTCGCTGCCAATTCCATAATAACATCTTTCAGTTGTGGTTCCACTTTAAACGCTATCGATATCGAAGATAAGATATATTTGTTTTTCTTTATAATTCATTTATTAAAAAATATATATATGCATTTTTTTTGTTTTCTACATCTATCAAGATTTGTCTAATCATTTTATTTTACTATATGTACTATGCCAAGTATGTTCACATAATGCTGCAATCCTTAATTGGTGCCTCTTCCACACGCTTCACTGGTTGTCCCACAGCAGCACGCTGTACATTCTCCAAGACGCTTTCATGTTTGGGAAATGCAAGCGTTTGTAATTTTGAATGCACTAATGTATCATCTATTTTAACTTCGAAAGCACCACGTCTACCCCGATGACAGATAACTTCAGTACCGGGCGCCATTTCGTTTAAGAAATTTTGTAGCATCTGACACTGGGATGCAAAATTGCAAATGCCACTGTTGTGATTTTGAATAATGAATACTTATTTATGATGACGGATGGTGTCTTAAGCAAATACTTACCAATACTCCACATCCACTTTAACCATTGTTTGTTTGTCACTTCTTGCTTTGCATTCGATCGATCGATCAATATAAAATCAAACAAAAACCCAAAAAAAAATTATGTAAAATTCAAATATAAGTTTTTGTTTTGTTTACAATCAGTCAGCTGATTGCTCTGACCAACGAGGCGGCAGTGTAGTGCTATAAAACGATAATACAGTAAAAGCTCACAAATTGAAACAATTTTGAGAATTGAGTAACAGTCGGACACCTCTATAATGAACCCCCTATAGCGATGACTTCTCTAAAATGAAATAACAATCGGACTCCTTTATAAAGAACTCCATAACGAAGACTTCTCTATACATATTGTAGTGATTTTGCAGGTCCCAACGACTTCTTATCGATGAGTCCGAAATTCTCTTTAGCGAAATGATTCACTAGTCCCAACGACTTCGTTATGAAGGAATATGACTGTATGATTCTGGAACGTAGACCCAATTATTCAGAGCAATGAAGAAGGCTTCTTATTTTCTTTTTCTGGTTTAAAAATGATATCACAATGGCATTAAAAATCTCCAAGTTATTCAATTGTTCGCGCTTTCATAGGACCAAAGAAGTGGTCTGGTATCACCAATTTCTTTTCTGAAAGACCTCGATATCATCAGAAGAATTTGCTATTTCGTCCGACTGTGCTTTGTTGAAGTCAATTGTATCCATGCTTGGAGACACCAGATTGTTTGGATAAATTTCAATTAATAGTGCTTAAGTTTCTTAGAGCACTTAAATGATACACTGACTTTGCAATACCATTCATTGTGTTAGTGGCAAATCATCCTCGCTATCGAATTCGTCATATCAGCAAAACAAATTTTTTTTGAAAATCTCATTTTTGTATATTCTTCTTCATATTATTTCCAAGAAACTTTCGCAAAAACAAAATAAGATCAGTTAGAAGATCAAATTCCACATATAAAAATGAAAAAATAAAATCCACTGAAAAAAAAGAGAATTTGATGGCTCTGGCATATGAACTCAAAAGTGTCTGGACATTCTATGTAGAGTTATAGAGCATTTAAATAATATGCGGATAAGCTTAATGTAAAATCTATGATGAAGAAGAGGAAATAGCAGTGCATTTACTATGCCCCTGCCATTTCTAGGCAATCGCAGACTCATTCCTTATGAATTTAAAAGGCTTAATCGAAGGCGCTGTGACGAGATGACAAGTCTAAATTCATCTAACTAGAAGTGATAGTTTCAAAGTGTCGTCTTGGTTTTAATAAGAAGAATCTAATTTTTGAGAGCATTATTTCTTTAGCTTCTCTTGTATTTATTTAGGTTTTTGGAATATCTTTCATCATATCAATCATCAGTTTCAATCATTCATTCATGAACAATATTATGAAGTGCAATTCAGCAATTTTTCTTATATCAAAATAAACAACAAAAGTCTTTACATTAATTTTTTTTTTTAATTTAATTTTTTTATTTTATTTGGTACATGATTAAGTAAAGATTGTTAGATTGGTTTTTAATCTATCTCTATCATGTAAGTCTTTTCAATTTCTGTCTTTAATAAATAGTAATTATATATCTAATCCTATAATTCTAATTCTCTGGTTCGCGTCGTATAACCTTGACATATTCATTACATGAAATGGTCTCATTATCAGTCAAGGGTTTTGGCCATAGTGATACATAAATGCCGAAAGTGATTTTTCCATTGAGTTCTCGAGCGATTGTACGCATAACTTCAGGTGAGTTTTCTCCAGTATGTTGATTGACGCAAATCATTTCACATCTCCTGCACGGGCCATCAACACGAAAATGGAAACCATTTATAATCATTTCGACGAAATCGGTTTCTTCGAATGGTGTCTTTGAATCGATTATGATGTTGGCGCGGAAACGATCTATGGTTGTATCAATTGATTCATTAATTGTTTGCAATTTTGTTGCAACGCAGCGAACTGAGGCAACATTGAGGACTAAATATTCTGCATGATTTGCAAAACTTCCTGTCCTGTTACGATTGGAATTTTGCTGATGTATCAAACGCAAACCTTGAGTTTCAAGACAATAGTTTATCCATTCAGCAACTTCATTGCCACAGTCTACTCCACATACTGGGGTACGACAAACTTTACTTGTTCGCATAGTTGATGAAATGTTTTCCAAATCTAATGGTATCGCCATATTTGGAATTCCATCAAATTCCAGCTGAAGCTCATTACGAGCAATTACAATAAGTGGCTTTATCAAGCAGAGACGGTTATGTTGCTTTTGTGTTACAGCCACGCCGTTTGAATCGACAATCATCCATTGACGATCGTATTTAAAGCCATCTTTGGTTATCTCCCAGCTAGAGTCAATCTTAAAAGCTGCACACGATTTCAGCGGGTATATCTGGAATTGTATCACTTTGGGTTGCATATTTTCAGGTATGAATTTCAGTTTTGAAGGTAATTCATCATACGACTCTTCTAGGAATCGCAGGCGATCGCCCACCTTAACAGTAACATAATATTTGCGTATCATGTTAAGCAGGCGTTCAACATCCTTCAGTTCCGTCATGTAACTAAAGGATACACGCACAGCACCCGAAGGGACACCATTGATTAAGTCATTATAATCACCACAAACACGACCAGACTCAAATTGCTCTATGACGGTCTCATCACTTAAATTAAGATATGATTTGCACGCTCCCAGATTACAAAAACATCCTGTACGCAATATTATTTTATGCAAGGATGCTATGCAAGCAACTTCTCCATAACCCACATAGGTGCCAATATCATTAAGTAGGTTAAAGGTAACAACACCGCCTTGGCTCTCACTATCATTATAGTCACAATGATTATAAAATTTAACAACTGGTTTCCCATTCTCATGCTTGAGTTTGCTCATTTGTTCATGACAATATTTGGCCAAGGAAAAGACGTGTCTTGAAATGCGTTCAATGCTACGCTTGGACGGAGTTGATTTTACTAAACGTTCTATTGTATTAAAACCTTCAAGTAGCCCAGCAATTGATAGAAATGGTAATGTGCCATCCTCGAAGCGTGTATGAAAGACACTACGAAAAAGTTTCGTATTCAAATCCGTAAAGGCAAAATCAATCGTGCCGCCTCCATAATATTTTTTCTTCATCACTTTCTCAGCACGACTGTGCACAAGTAAAGCTCCAACGCCAGTGGGATAACTTTAATAAAGACAAGAAACAATTATCATGAAAAGTAAGATGCAATGAAATAAAAAAAAAAAAAACTTACCCAAACATCTTATAAAAGGAAATGCATACAAAGTCCGGTTTATATTTGGTTAAATCTAAAAAACTTGTGCCTACATAGGCAGCCGCATCTAAGAAAACATAGTGTTTATTATCATGTGTAACATTTTCGTCTTCTTCCTCCGAATGCAGCGGTGTTCCATATTCCTCTAAACCGTAATTCTGTATACGATCTATTAGGTTCAATGGTAATTTATAACCACTAAAATTACATTGAGCTGAAAAGACAACCAATGAATTGCCAACACCGAATTCATTTTTAAATGAATCTGTTGGAGGATCACAGCATAAATTTGCTAATAAATCATCTTTGGTCAACATAAATAGATGCTTTGTGTTGACAATCTCACGCATACCCAATACAGAGGTATGATTGTCTTGGCAATAATAAAAATTCCCTTTCAACGGATATCCATCTGTATTTTGAAAGCTAAAACATTCCGCTACCATTTTAATGGCTGCTGTTGCATTCGCTGTGAATATTACACTATATTCATCTGCATGTGTATTAAAAAAATTCAGAATTCTATATTGGAAATACAAAAAATTTTCATTTTTAATTTTGATAAATAAAAAATTAATATTCACACAACTTACCTGAATCGCACTTGATCAACAAGGTCTCCGGTAGCCGTACTAGTGTGCGGATTGCAATACAAATTTTCTTGTAAAGTTTCTGAAACATTTCTTATTTGACTTTCAGCATACAATGTTGAACCCATATGATCGAGGTATACCGTTTCTGAAATACATACATAAATAGATTATTTAGCAATTTATTGTGAAATTTGCATTGGAGGTCGGTCGTCTAATCTATGATATGTATTATAGTTGGCTCCTATAGCCCCCCCACACCATACAATGATAAGAAAATCGGTCTTTCATAGTACGGAGAACATTCAATAAACACATTAAATATGCTTGGATCTATATATTTGATCAGGTTAACATTTTATTGCATATACGTATGTATGGTATTATAACTGCCATATTGAAATGCTTTAAAATTTGTTACTTTTACATGGCTAAGTAAATTTTACAATCTTTTTAGTTTCAGTAATCAGGTTTCTTCGGGAAGATGGGGAATTAGCCCAGGTTCACTAGTCCTGGATGGTAGGGCTGCTACCTTGTGATTACGCCGTGCTATTCGAACCAAACGATACTTCCAGCCGTAAGCAGAAATATGTGAATTGTTTTTGACTTCAGTGCCCACGTTCAACATTATCGATTTGGGATTCCCTACGACTAGTTAAGCTCTCAGGATCACCACACTTACTGAGCGTTCTCACTTCGACATGATAACAGTCCTCGAGAAGGATGCTATGCTCCAACCAGATATGCATACGTACATCCAACTATTTTTTTACACGATTTTGAAATAACACCTTTTACAAATGATACGAATAAAGTTTTTTTACACGAATTTTTCGATTTTTTTTAATTCAAAGAAGTACTTGCTTCTTTTGCCATCAAATAGTTGCGCCAATCCACCTTAAATGCTTCTTGGAAAAAACTTTTGCCGGCTTGCGTCAAAAGTGGAAGTCTTGAAGTACAAAACTCAGCTTTTTGCTCTATCACAGGTAATTGGTGGCGAAGAACAACATGCAAACTACTACTACTACATACTGACATCAATGAATTGATGCAAGAAAGCCTCCTTTGGATGAGGCCGATTTAATTGAAGTTATGAGAGTTGATGATAATAAAGAAGTCGATAATGACGAAGTCGAAGGTAAAGTTCAGTTATTAACAGATGATTTAATTAGTGAAGGCTTGAATTTTGCGACAAATTTGGAACAACATTTTTTTATGAATGATAATGACATGGAGCGTGCATTACCATTTCAACGCAATCTTAAGAAACCATAATCAGTAATGAAAAGTGAATTGAAAGGGCATCAAATAAAGAAAAAAAGATTGTCAGCGAAAATAAGTGGACAAAAATCTTATAGGGTATTCACGAGATGTCGAAAACGTCGAAAATTGTCTACGGTAGCAAATTTACTAGCTGAATCTCGTGAACGACTAATTGTGCTTGCACTTAGCAAATCAGCTTTTTTTTATTGCAATTGGTTCTGTTTTGAATTTTTGGCGCGTTGTGATTTTACCATATGATTGGGCAGACTTTCCAATTCATAATAAATTCACAATATAGGCAGCCCTCAGTTTGCTACGGTCCTCGAAAGTTTTCAAGACTCAATTGGTCAAACAAATTTACTATCCATCGAAAATTTTTTTTGTATAGATCCAGCGTCGCTTTGAGTTTTTTATATTTTTCAGAAGTCGCAAATAACCGTCAACCTTTTCATTTGGTCTTCAAAAGACCGATTTTTAAAAAGACTCAGTCACTGGTTGACAACTAACATTTTTGAATCACTTACTGGTCAATAACTGGATTTTTCGAATCAGTCACTGGTCGACAACTGACTTTTTCAAATCAGAAATTCGATTGAATCAAACAACTTCATTGTATTAAAATATATTCGATAATCATATGTACATATATGTATACATAGATGGATCCCTCATGTACATGGGTTATACATTTTTTATAGAAGAACTCATCATGAAAGGATCAGAAAAGATTATACATATTTTCCATTTTATACAAATCTAATAGTAATGCATCTTATCTTTTTATCTCTCAAAGAATAGAAATACATAGAGATAAAAATAATCAAAATAAATACAATGATTCACTTATACTACTATAATATGAAGTGTATACAAGTTTTGATGAAACTAAACAATCAAAGTTATTTTTGTTGTTTTGATAAGAAGATGGGTAAAGTGTTTTTGACTTCTAATAATGAGGGTGCATTTTTTTATTTTTTTTTTTATTTTAATTTGTTAACATGTAACAGTTATTAAGTATTATCTATTGTCATTGTTGTTGTTGTTGTTGCCAACGATGATGTTGTTGTTGCTTCTTCTTTAATTGAAAATATCAAACATGAATATTTAAGTTATTTTATAATATTTTGAAATTCCATTCTCATGAGTAAAGGGTATTAAAAAATGATTACAGTTTTACTATAATTTTATACACGCACGCATGGCAATTATATTTGTTGTATGTATGTATTAATATAATTAACAGTTTCAAAAAAAAATTGTTCCCAACTTCATTTCTATTGATGAGAAAAAATCCAGTTATATACATTTATATATTTGTTAACTCACCGCCTAAACGTTTAAATTCAGATTTAATAGCTTCTTGTTCCTCATTACTGAACACCGTAGTTACTGTAGTTGACATTTTTAAATATTTAAACTCAAAATACTGAAATACAAAATAACACAAATAAAAACTAAAACGTAAAAAAAGAACACTCAGCAATATAATCCGCAAATTCACAAACCAACTTCTTCGGTGAATGTCAACAGTCAAGTGACAACTTGACAAACAACCAACTGGTTCACCGGCCACAACTGTCAATCTGACTCTAAGCTTCCAAAGTATTTTACCAGCACTGGCATCATTAACACTTTCAGTGTTGTAGATTTTCGATACCTTATACTCAAACTGGGCATATTAAATTTCATCTGACATTACCTACATAAGTACATGTAATCTACTAGAAAAATCTCACAAATTCCTCTCAACCAAATGTATAAATGTAGCGTTAATTTCGAGGGAACAAGAGGAAAAAGACACTGCAGGTTTTACTGTTGTTAAAGTAGGTAGTGTTGTAGACCGATATAACAATCAAAAAATATGGTACATCGAAATATTCATTACATATTTATCTGTCGGTCAATAGGAAGGTATTGATAACTCCCAAACTGTAAGAGATATCAGTCTTCAGCTGAAATTTCTCTTAAGACCTTTTATTAAAATAAAAAAAAAATAAAAAAAAAAACTATTCATCACATTGTACAACTTCATGGAATGGAACGCTGCTTTTTGCCAGGTTTAGCCAGTGGGGTGAGAGTAGCATGCCAGTTGTTGTTGTTGTTGTGATTGTATGAAAAGTAACAAAAAAAAAATATATTTCTGGTTGTTCAACCGATTTTATAATGTATTGGAACCATGAAGAGTTTGCAATTTTAATAATAACTAGTATTTTCTACCGGAAAACACTCTGACATGGGTGCGATACTTGTGGTGGCATGCCATGGCCTCAGTAAACATTTTTTGTTAAGAAAATGACATTTAAATCAATTTGCCATCCCTGATCATCTACTACCTCAAATCTAGTCAGCTTTATTTCATTCTTGACATACAACAAGTAGTGCATAAAAAATACATTAACAAAATAAGCTCAAAGCTAATTTTCTTTGTGAAAAATTAATTATTTCTCAAATCAAGTGTTTCAGTTTTATTTATTTATTTATTATTTTATATAATTTGAATAATTTTATACCAAAAAAAAAAATTAAATATTTATTTAACGACGAACATGGAAATATGGATAAAAGACCATCTTTCCCAATGTCTCGATTGTGTTGTTAACAAAAGAATCATGAAGTAAGTTCATTTATTATAGCTTTTCATTTCATATTTTCCCCATTTCATTTGTCACGATATTTCTGATATATTTTTGCATAAAACTATAAAATGTTAAAAAGAAAGGTGATACCGCAGACGAATGCGAACCGGTCAACCTGCAAAGGCAGAAATCACCGAATTTTAGGTTTAATTATCATTAACCAACACTTTCAAACATGGTAGCCAGCTGTAGTACGAAAGGGCCTCATAGAATGGCTTGCATGCATGACCAATTTGTTAGATGGTAGTGCGCCACACACATACATGTCCAAAATGTTTGTTGCTTGTTTTTATGGTGGTTTTGATTGTGTGATGAATTGGCTCAATTATGGGAACATCACTAAGCTATTTCACAAGTATCATTAGTTACTGTTTACTGGTTGCTTTCAATGCGTTGTCTTTAAACACAACGAAAATTTTACAAATTCTATGTATATGAATTTCAACCTACATATTTATTTTGATTGAAAAGTTTCAAATTACATAAATTGCATAAGTTGAATAAATCCGTTATGGAAGAGTTTTCTATATGAAAAATATGACAGGCTCGTTGGCTAGTGCGCCAAGCTGACATCCTAGAGTCGCGGGTTCAATTCCTGCTCAAGTCTATTCTTGCACTTTTCTAATTTTTCCTCCAATCCTTCCTAACTCTCTCCCTGATCTGAAGGTCTTTGTTGCTATTGCTCATATATTGAAAATATAATAATTTGAAATTATAATCTTAGTTCTTTATACATACATATATATTTGTAATGGAGAATTAAGTCTTTGTTCTACATGAATTTGTTATTCTTTGGCTACAACAATACCATAACATTGCTCCAAACTTTGCCTTGAATACAAAACACTTCTCCTCCAGTGTTGGCATATGGAATACAAATTTGGGCCACAGCAACAGATTGGCAATATTGAAATTCTGTAACGATTTAAACTCATGCTCTTTGAAAGACTTATGTCGCGATAAAGCGATTGAAAAAACGTAACAACTATCCATATTTTTAAGACAACAACATAAAGAGACGATATCACTCTTCCATTAGATATACTTTTTAGAGTATTAATTAAATTCTCTCAACAGATCTAATCTAATGAATACATATTACCATATTCAAATCAAGCAAATTTGGTCATGCATGTTTGCCATCTATGCTTACCTTAAACCATTCACATGCAACTACAAACATCATTACGTTTATGTATACATATTGTGAAACTCTATCCGCATTAGTAAGAATTTTGTTTTGTATAAATAAATTAAATAAATAATTATGGAGGCTTGGATTTCTAGTAGTCTTTCGAGTTGTCTAGATTGTATTATTAGTGATGAAATGTTACAGTAAGTAAATAAGATAAAATATAGAGAAAGGTATATATTCGCACATTGCCATAAAAAAACTTTAATACATTCTTATTTTCTTAGAACTATATTGGCTATTAAGGATGATGATGAATTTGATAATTACTTTAACAATCTGCTGAGTAAAGATAATGAAGAACATCAATTGTTCTTATTGAACTGCAGGCGTTTGCTGTTAAGTGGAAAACATACACGTAATGCGAACTGGGACAAGACTAGTAACAAATCACAACCGACTAAGAAACAATCGGCACCACTTCTTCTTCCGAGTGGCAATAAGAAAAGGAATAAATACAGTAGTCTGTATGCCAATGATGGCAAGGTTAACACTAATACAATTCTGTTAAAAGGACGTCGTTCCTGTCAGTGTCAGGCGACGCAGCATAAACTTATCAATAATTGCTTTCATTGTGGACGCATTGTTTGTGAACAAGAGGGCACTGGTCCATGTTTCTTTTGCAATGAGCCAGTTTACACACAGGAAGAGGAGGAACGTATGCTGAAAGCATCATTAAAGATGCAAAAAACAACAACAAGGAAATCACCCAAAGAACAAAGCAAAAAGCAGCAGCAACAGCAGAAAAAAGGTATGCATGCTTACATATGAATGTACTTTCAGTGGTTCTTGACTGATTGTTGCCGGGTGATTCCGGGACGTATGTAGTTTTGACCATTCATTAGAATCAATTTGATTCCACCTGTTGATTATAGCAAAGATTATGAGAGACTTGTTCGTAACACACGGACCACCTTAGTGCCTTTCCACATGTTGTTTTATTTTCGGGCAGAACTCTCTCTAGAGTTAAAAGTTTATTGACAAGGGAAACACGAGGCTTATGGGGAAGCTTTTTAACTTATGTACCATGAGTGAAATATTTCGCTGCCCAAGTTTTTATTTCTGTTTTGATCCATATTCGTAGTTTCGTCATTATAATCTTGAATAGTGTTATAAGATTGTCAACACATAGAAGGAGACATAGGAGACCCCATAATGCATATATATTCTTGATCAGCGAGACAAGACGAGTTGATCTATCCATATCCATCTGTCTGTATGTATGCAAACTTGTCGCTCAGTTTTTGAGCTAGAGAGCTTTCTTCTCAACATACGCAGTGCCGTTGTCGGAATCAGCCGAGTCGGACCACTAAGAGGTTCATGTTCTTATTAAAAAAAAACTTTTCTTTTTTGTACTATCGATTTGAAATATACACACTATAAGTGCCTGACCCATATCCTCCATATAAAAGACCCTTGGACCACTAGGAGGGGTATTACAACTATAGCCAAAGTTATTATTCTTTTTACTTGGTTTTGTTTGGGTCCGTAGAGTGAGGATGAATGAAATTGCACTGCTGAAGGAAGGAAATGTGACCAAATTTGCTTTGTGATCGAAGTTAACAAATTCACAAAGAAACACAAATAACGAGGAAATTGAAAATATTTACTTGTTGCGAGACTCAAAGTGTTGATGACAGCTTGAATTACCAAAGAAGAATCGGCAAAAACTCAACTCAGACTCATAACTCAACGTGTGGAACGGGTCTTAGCTACATTGAGATTGGAATGGTCTCCTATCCTTCAGTCCTGTCCGTATAGGTCTCTCCAAAAATAATTGCCGGCCACAGTGATGTCATTCTCTCTCTCTCTGTCTCTTTCGCACACACACAAAACGGAAAAACTTTTCAACTGTCATAGTAAAATGACGCAACTCTAAACCTTTATAGACTTACATGGATAGATGTAGCGCTTCCTACATAAACTGTCCTCTACCATTCACGCACCAAATCTCTATTTAATTTTAATGCAACGTAAATTGAACTGAATTAATTCTTTTATTTCTTTTTCTTTTGATTTTTCTTCTCCCTTCTGCTACACACAAATCTTCGTTTCCTTTAACTCCATTACAATTTCTCATTCTTCATCTATTTACAGCCCCCTTGCAGCCACTGAAGCAACAACCAAAGGAAAAACCACAACTAATTGGAAAACAACGACGTAATAGTAAATCTCTTAGCGCTGATGATGAGGATTTTAAAAAGGCGATTGCCCAACGCGATCGTCTTTTGGAATACGATCGCAATAGTGAAAAAAGGACAACTGTAATTGATGATGAACTGGATTACTTTCAGGTAAGCACTCGATTCGATTCACCTCTATAACGAAGTAGGTGGGACTGCTTTCCAATCACTTCCGCTCTGTAAAGGAGTTCATCTGACAGTAGTAATATTAATTTGTAAATATCTATAGGAAAACTCAGTATGGCTGTCGGATGCAGAACGTGAGAAATTCGAACGCATGAAACAAGAAATGCATGACATGAAACATGGCAGTCGCATAAAGCGTAAAATTAAAGTAGATTTTGCTGGACGTGAAATTAAAGATGAGTTGCGAATTAGCAAAGAGTACGAAGAAGGTGTACTGCGTGATATCGCGGATATTGGAAGAACAACTAATACAAATTGGTCGCATGGTCTTAAGTCTGGTCACTCCGATGTGCCATTAGCTCCCAATCTCGATGTAGCTCAGCCAATGTACAAGCCAACTGGCAACAAATCCATCCAGCAATCGAATTTGCCAACTGAAAATCTAGAGAGAATTTACAAACGTGTCCAGGACAAAGAATTACTAGAAATGCAAGATATGCGTCAATGTTTATCCATGCATCAACCATGGGCTTCGCTTTTGATGGCAGGCATTAAAAAGTTAGTATTGCACTGGAAAATGCTCAAGAAATATTTAAAAATACTTTAATTTAAAACTCCTACTCCATATAGGCATGAAGGTCGCGTCTGGTACAGCGAACATAGGGGACGCCTTTGGATTGCTTCAACTGCCAAGGAGCCCAAAAAAGAAGATATTGAATACATGGAGCAATTCTATCGTACACTTTACAATGGTAAGTTAAAAATTGCTTTGGCAACAATTTGCAATTTGCTAATTCAGAGCAAATTGTTTACATAAAATAAAATATTTCAAGATAAAATTATGAGTAACAAAATATTGTATTGTATAAACGAGCGAGTCTTAGATCATGAAAATAGTAAAACATAATAAGGGAATTCCCAATAAATGGAAATGATTATAGAAGAAACTCAACACTGCGACTATTTTCTTCATCCATGGAAGTAATTCAATCCTTTTTGAAGATGTAACGAGTAACGTTGGCCCCACCATTGTTCGTTTGGAAGTTTGACTGTTTAAGAAAGTCTTCAAAAACTAAAATCGTTATGAAAGATTCATTTTTATTGGATTTAATACAATTATTATGCTTAAGAACAATTACTTTAAATATTGTAGCTGTGATTAAAGACACATTATTATTATTTTAATATGAATCACTTTTTTTTACAGATCCTAATCTACAATTTCCAGATCGTTATCCCACAAGTTGCCTATTAGGTTGTATTCATGTTGAGAATTGTCTGCCACAGGAAGAGTATCGGGATTATTTCAAGAATGGCGAATCTGATAGTCCATATGTCTTTATTTGCTCACGTCCAGAACAACTGCCGGTATTGATACCCGTACAAGGCCAACACAAGATTTGTATGTTGATGATGACGACCACAACATTAATTTCAATACTAAAACAGTTTTAATAATAATTTTATTATATATTTTTTTTTTTCTATACATATTTTATAGATGAACTACCCGTCAAAACGCACAATACGGCATGCAAAATTTTGTTACGTGCGCATTCTGGCACCAAAGCTTAAGCCGTGTATTGGTTTATAACGCATCATCAAGAATACTATGATTTAAATAAATATTCCAATTTTTCACAAAAACATGTCCAACAAGAAGAGGCTTTAAGTCTTATATGATAGTTCCAAAAATTTGTAATACAAAAATTATGTATTGAAAATATGCTTTAAAAATATAAATTCATATAAAACAAGTCCATTACTTTCGATTTACCTGAAGTTGAATATCTTTCAATCTTCAGCTTAGGAACTTGGGCTAGAATGGAAGCCAGAAGCCTTAAATAGTGCCATTATGATAAGTACCTGAAATTAGATGGCAGGGCAGTTGGATGTTAAATAATTCCAAATTTGCTAAACTACACAAGAAAAGGGGTCCGTCTTCCATAAAGAACATAGAGCTAATGAACTTAATCATACTATACTAATTACTCGTCCGATTCATCAAATTTTTGGATGTGTTGTTCCATAAAATGTCTGTATCAAATTTTATCAGAATTTATAACATGAAATTAAAGAACAAAAGCGCAATGAAGTGGATTTGGTTTTTGTATGGGGATTATTATGCATTAGAAACATAATAACAAAATGTTCAGAACTTATTCATACCAATGTTTGATAGGTATTTAGATACATTTAAACATGTATATAAATATTATTGTAATTGTCCGTAATGGTATCTATTTTTAAAATACATGGAAATAACAAGAATATATATACTCGTATACATATAAATAAGCAATGACAAAATAATTCAACACCATTTTCTACTCTGTTTGTCAACCGATTTTCTTTTTCCTCTTGTTGTTTGGTAGATATTGACAAGCTTTAGTGTTATCAATAAAAAAATAAAAAAAAAAAATGGTTAAACAGTCATTTCTTAATTAGAAAGGTTAAATTTATAAGTACAAAATGATATAGAGCGAGAGAGACAAAACTATTTGGTATATGCATGCTTCGATAGGAAGTGCATGGGGTGATATTTTTTTTTTTTATTTTTTCTTAGTATGTGATACTAAGCTATTATACATATATGGATTGGAAATATTTAAGCAATGCCTGGAAATAACCTTTTCGATGGACGAATTTCGACCAATGGACGAACGCTACTAATTATAAAACCTAAATTACTATACATATTCATGATCTGGTAGATAAATCGAATGAACTCTTTTTAATTAAGATTTTAAGTCAATAAATTTGGATGTAAATTGAGAAGGTTTACAAGATTGAGTTGTTGCTATGGCATAATATTCCTTTAATAGTTGTTGCCATATGTATACTAAATTCTGTATGTTAAATTGTCATTACGAGCATATGGCATCATAGAGCATCTGAAATTTTGTGTTACATTTTTTGATATTTTTGTATTAAGTACGCTTAAACAATATTATAAATTAGTTGCAGTTCTCCATACAAGTACTCCATATAGATCATTATAGATATGTAAATCTTCATTTTGTTTTCAAGACTAGACTACAGTTCTTTGCTGAGTAGCCAGTTAATACTTTGCTCTTCCAAGTTTGTGTCTTTTCGAGATAATATTGTGATATTTCCATGTCAACCTCTTGACTAATGTTATGTCCAGATATTTGACATAATTACAGCATTTGCGACCATATTTTATTCACACATTCAAATTTCGATATACCTGGCATTTAAAAAGAAAAATAATAGTATCGTTGATTCTTGCTATTATTGAGGTGTCATTATTTTAAGTAAGTGGTAATTTCTTCACAATTTGAACCTGGCATATCTGCACATTACATTGCCTATACCCATGATACGCGAGAGAGAAATTGTAGTGCGCAATGGATTCAAAAATCGGTATTTTCTAAAAGAAAACGAAACAGTATTTAGGGAATGGACTCTAGAAACATTTTGATATTGATCGACTTACCTTCAGGTCAGGAAGGATTTTTCGTATTGCCCTGATAAATAAGTAGTCATTTGTTTTTAACTCTGATATCAAATTCTTGTGTATATAATATTTGGTAATCCCTCATCATTCTTTATAATTAAAGACCTCAAATAAGCCTCCACATACTTAAGATCGCCTAGTCTAAATCAACGCTTCCTTAGTCGATGTGATGAAATCGGTATTGGACATTTTGTTGTAGAAGACTTAAGAGTTTTTAAACAGTGTTCTCACATGGATCATGGACTACATGCAACTACGTTGTCGCCAAACTTTTATGACTCCAAGTCTTTTGTATGACTTGTTATTGTTTACAACAAATGAATAAAGTAGTGAGAGTACATTGACATTTGACATTTCTCAGGCCTCTAGAGTCTAGACATAAAATTTCATTAATTTTTATGGATGTTTCTTTTTTTCTTTTAGAAGTTTGGTTTTTAAATTGAGAAACAATTTTCCATTGGCTGTCAATTTACCAGTTGTTAGTTGCTTTGTGGTCAGTACATTTCAGCTTTTCATTTACCGTCCTTTTCTTTTCTGATATTGGCTGTACATTATTTTGTGTGGTTAGTTATTTATATAAAATGGGTCTTGAACTATTAATATGTAATATTAATAAACTAAACTGCATAATTTGACGCCTATATCATCAAGGCCAGAGCAATATTAAAAATAGTTTTGATACCCAATTACAAAAGAATTGCGCTAATAACGAAATGGTCGACGCAGTAACTAAATTAATTATACATTCTAACAAGAGAAATGTGCGCATGACTATCACACCTTCATCCAGCAAACTCCTTAATCTGAGTAGTGGCGCAGGTATACAATATTCATCTAATATTTTGAGAAACCCCACTACCAGCCTCTATAAAAATGTACCATCTTCACTCTTTTACAAATTGACCACAGTTCTATTACCCACACAAGTATATTTACTCAATGGACGCATGCGCCATACTTGCCATCTATGCAGGCAAGAGGTACCCCTGATGCACATTTTGAATAAATGTTCTCATATTTAAATTATCATAAATGCCCTATGCCCTAACTCCAAGAAGTCCCCAAAGGGGGGACCTTCCTTTATTCCCTTATCGAAGTTTTCAAATTCAATAAATAAAAACAAAAACAGTAAAAAGAAGACTAATTTTGGCTATGCCGAAGTTGTAATACTCTTCACGGCTTTTGTGTGTTACAAACTTCATGACAAACTTATAATACTATACACTGCGTGAAGAGTAAAAAACTTGTTACGTCATTGAATCGATTTTAATCATTGTAATAATGATTTTATATACTTTGTGTATATGACGCTCAAATCGATTCTGCGAGGTTCGGTATAACGAAAACCTTATGTATAAACACTTTTTCAAATCGATTTTCACGCACAAATCGATTTGACGAAAATAGCATATGAGAATCGATACCAGTTTTGTAAATAGATTTCGAACGCCATGTACACAATGTCATTTCGATTTGAAATTCCGAAGGTTGTTTCATAAGAGTGGTAGAACTATTTTGCTTTATTTTAACTTTTTTTTAATAATTTGCGATTTATATACTGAAAACTCATTGTAGAACGTTATTAAAATCAAGATAAATATTTTACATTTATATATTATTTTATTCAATTTTCAAAATATCTTCAGCTTACTTAGAAAGTTAATTTTATGCCCCATTCAGACTGAGCATAAGCAATATTTTTTTGTAAGCAGCTCAAAAAATTGCTAACTTCTTACACCAACAACAGGCAAATGGCCGAATTTCAGGGTTGCTTTGGGTACTTTGAAGCAACATTTTTGGTCATGCCTGTCTTTTTTTGTCATTCTCGACATTAAACAGCTGATCATTGCTTAAAACAATTTAAAGAAAATTTTAAATTGTAATATTGTTTTGTAAATATTAATAAAATAAGTAGCAGCAGGAATGAAAAAAAAGTAAGAATTATTTGCATACACATCAAATTATTCTCAACCATGTATTTTTCACAAAACACATTTCAATGATCACAAGTAGCCACAACATTCCATTTTCAAATCAAAAAAAAAAAGAAATGTTTCAAGCGAAACCTTTGTGTAAACATTCACTGAAAAAGCAACCATTTTTAAGCAGTGTGAATCGGGCATTAAACATACAATGATGATTAGCAAGGTGTTTTCTTACACCTTGGATGATTATGTTATTAGAAAAAGTGCTGCCAAGTTGCAGGTGCAGCAATGCAGCCAAGTTTTGGTTACTTTGCGCATGCGTGAGATGTGAACTAGATTTTTTCTTATCTGCTGCACTGTTCGCACTTATGCTGTTCGCTGTGCATCGCCATTTGCCGTCACTTGTGCAAATGAGAAAGATTGAGATTTTCTTCTCGAAGTAGGTTGGCAACATAATTTTAATTCCGCAGAAAATTTTTTTGTGATTAAAAGTTTAAGTGAAGATATTTAAGTAAAAACTTCAATATTATAGCTCTGATTCATCCATCTGTTTTGGATAATTATATTGACAATGATAAAAAAGCATCTAGTTGATTGGAAAAAAATAAATAATGTTGAACTAAAATGCATATGTATTAAATAAATATATATACGGCGTAGGAAAAAAACACCAAAAGTGCATTACAATTTTTGTAGTTGATCTGATTATCCAAAGAAAAAAATTGTTGAAAGTGAAATTTAAATTTTGCATTTGTGAAATTTGCCTAACAATAAAAGAATCGCATTCATATTATTATACATAATATAATCAAATACAAAATGGAAGTCGATTGGCAAACTAATCTTACCGAATTAAAGGATCGTGGTCAGCACTTACTGCAATCGGAAAAATGGTCTGATTGTCGTTTCCTAGTCGGAACAGCACCAAATCAACGTTTAATTGCTGGACACCGATTGTTCTTGGCGATGGCATCGCCAGTCTTTGAACGTATGTTCTTTGGTAATTTACCAGATAAGACCGACCCAATTGTTATACCCGACGTGCAGCCAGATGCATTTAATCTGATGCTCGATTACATCTACACCGATCGCATCAATATTGCATCTTTTGATAAAGCATGCGAATTATGTTATGTGGCCAAGAAGTATATGCTTCCGAATGTGGTTGAACGTTGTACGCATTTCTTGTGGTCTGATTTGAGTCCAAAAAATGCATGTCGTGCATATGAATTTGCGAAATTATTTGATGAGGCACGCCTAATGGAAAGCAGCATGGAGGTGAGTCAATTGTCTACAAATTACAATAGTTATCTATATTCACTTTTATTATAAATATGTACATATTTTTTTTTTTTGTATGATTTTGTTAGCTTATTGCGGCTAATACTCGTGAAGTAATTGCTGATCCATCATTTTTGGATATTGAAGTTTCCACTTTGATGGCTATTCTTGATCAGAATCGTTTGAATATTGATTCCGAGTTGGACTTATTTAATTGTCTGTTGAAATTTGCCAACAAACGTGGCATTGAATGATGAGACAAAGATGCCAATATCGAAGCGGATCCTGAGAATGTTGTTGAGAATATTGTTGAGAATGCTGTTGAGAATGTTGTTGAGAATGATGTTGTTGTGGAGGAAATAAAAATGGAGCCTGACGTTGTAGCCATGATGGATAATCATGTCGATGAGGAAGAACCAAATGATAATTATCCATCCGGTTCAGGGGCAAACATCTCCTTTCCATCGCCCGGAACATGTGACACTGTGCCCAGTGTCGCTGATGAAGTGGTTGTGGTCGATGTCGATGCCGATGGTTCAGCTTCTGGAGATGCCAATGCTATTATTGAGGATTTAGTCAATGCCGATGCAGCAGCAAATATAATAAATTTAATGGATGCCCAGCGCACCATAATGGATGAAGCCATGTTGCGACAGGCAGTCAAAAAAATACGCTTTCTTACAATGACGCCTCAACAATTTGCCGAGGGTCCAGCACGCTCTAAACTATTGCAGGAGCATGAGGCACTTTCTATACTTATTAAAATTTCGAGTCCAACTATTAATGATTGTCCAATGCCAGAAGGTTTCTGTCAATCGCGCAGTTCTCGCAACTTCTGTGAATCACATCGACAACGTGATACGTCATCGCATCCTCATTCAGTGCATTCAAATGCATCGACAAGCACTTGCTTTGCAGGTACTAATAACATGGAAAATCATAATCATGTCTTTGCAATTTTTAATCCCTCTGCAGCTGTTAGGCCATTACCAGCAACATTGGCCCCAGTTGCTGCCGCAGTTATATCGAGCTCATCAAATCCCAGTGGATCTGCTGCTAGCAATTTGCAACAACAACAACAACATCAGCATCACTATCATCATCATCATCATCAACAACAACATCAACATCAACAGACTGTGAATTTGACTAACTATGGTGGTGGTGGTGGTGGTCGGTGGTGGTGGTGATCACGGTGCCGTTGGTGACAATGCTACAGCTGCATCAAGTAACGACATGACGCGTTCGTATTGCGTACGCACCTTTAATCAACAATTTGATTATCGCAACTCAAGTGTAACCGATTGTGGTGTAACTTTCCAAGTTGATACAAACATTTGGATTTTGGGTGTCCAGGTACCCACACAAGTATTGTGCGGTGAATTAATGAATTCAGCTGGTTTTACTGAACGCTATACAGAAATTCTATATGCACATATACAGGATATGCAAGGCTCACGTATTACATACACACATTGTACCGCACGTGTACGTTATGATTCATTGCTCGACATCACTTTTGATAGACCCGTTTATATTTATCGGAATCAAATCTACAAAGTCTATGTCGTCTTCAATAAGATTGGCTGGTACACTATGTGCTCATGTGTACCCGATGTGGTCTGCAATCGCGTTAAATTTATGTTTAACGTGGGTAACCCAACTGAGTCGGTTCGAGATGGACTCATACATGCTATAATCTTTTCTACACCACAAGAACAATCACGTAACATGATTGAATAGAGGACAAGGGGAAATATAAACAAATACATATGAGTAATAACATTATAAATTATATGTAGTAGATTTATTATTCCAGCATTCTGCAATTAAAAATATTTATCCATACATATGCAACAAAATAATATACATAAATATATACTTATGTAGGCATCAATAGATGATATACGGGAATGATTAGTATCATCCTAAGTAAATGTAGTAGATCAACATTTAAATCTTTCAAATTGTATAACATAATATATTAAAATATAAATGTGTAACTACAATTTGTCAATGGATACATTTTTCGGGAATGATTCAGTACTTCCTAAGTATATGTAATAGATCAAGAATTAAATCTTTCGAATTGTAAAACTTAATATATTAATATAAATGTGTGACTTTTCCATTTGTCAATGGATACATTTTTTTTTTATTTTTTTTTTTTTTTTATAAAGCTAATCTAATTGTTTTTTTCTTTCCTCTAATACTATATAATAAATGTGTGTTATAAACAAAAATTAACAATGTTCTCTCAAGTTTATTGTTATTTATAATCTATATACTTACATATTTGATCTGTTAAGGAACATAAAATGTACTCACAGAGCTCTATCTCATGAACCTTAATAGATAGATAGTTCACAGAGTGTGTTTTTCTATTGCCGCTGTAATGACAAATAATATAAATTTTGGAAAATTCATCGGAAAAGTAGGAAAATCTCAATAAAGGACTAATTACAATTATAATAGTTTATGTTTTAAGCAATGCTTTATAACTTAAAACAATTGGTTATTATTTATGCTTTTTATTTTAGCTTCAAAAAAAAACCTGGACGATGGTACGGAACCATCCGTGTGCGAGTCCGACTTACACTTGGCTGTTTTTTTTTTAGATTTTTCGAGCATTGTGCAAAGATTGAAGGAGACAATGGAGACACTATATACATACATACATACATACTAAAGTGGCAACCAAAAATGTACTTTGTATTAAAATGGAGAATTATAAAAAATAATGCTAGATAATCCTTAATTAGCAAAAGATCACCAAAGTCACTTCAGCGACAAATTTGACACAAATTTCATCATTAATATTAGATTGAATTTTGGAAGCTTAACGTTCCCCAATCGTACAAGATTTTCACTTGAATTAAGGTCTGTGCCATGGGACGGCTACTACTTTCACAGAAATTGCGCCTCCTGCTTGCTTTATAATCTTGTCATGTCTGGTCTGCAAAGTCGCTTGAGGTATGGTATTTGTAGTTGGGTTTATTTGTTTTATGAAATCCTCGGTTCTATCTAGGGGAATACTACGATGTAATATTTCGTAAGCGTTCTGGTAAGATGATTCCAATATGATCTTTTGCTTGCTACTGTATATTGAAATTATTAGTATTATTGAGAAGTAGTATACAAAATAAATTGAACTTGTACTGCGTAGTATTAAGAGCAATAGCTTTCATGACATGGAATTGGATATAAAAAACAGAATCTTATTATAATCGTATGCACTTTCTGTAGAAGGAATCTTTCTTAATATAATTTAGATTTTCATAAATTGAGATAATAATTGAAACTTGCTATTACCGTAATCTGATGCATTTTTCCTATATAAATTTTCTGATTACTGGATGCTGATATATTGGCTAAATCTTTGATTTTCTAATTGCTTAATAAATTTATACTATGACAATTAAACTAATAAAAATCAAAAATTAAATCGATCGTATTCTAGGGGGTTGAGTTCTGCATTTTATGGATGAGATAGACGTTTGATTCAGCGCCGGTGCCCCAGAGAGGAATACCATATATCCAGGACGTCACACTATAGATTTATAGATGGTTACTTTGAATGAGCCAGTTCAACTTCACCAATTTTTTTGGTAGCAGTTTGCTGCAGTCTTAAAAATATGTTTGCGCCAGGTAAGTCTCCTTTCCAAGATCATATCCAGGTAGCGGGCTGAGCCCACTTGAGGTATGACCGATTCATACAGGTAGACGGTTGGACAGAAGTCACTTCAAAGTGCAAACGTCCAATGCTGCGATTTTGTACTGTTGACAGCGATGTTCTAGCAATCTGCCCATCTGTTTAAACTTCTCAGGTACTCCTGAGTAAGCTCATATGCCTCGCTGGTACTGGATGAGCTGACGATAATCGCAGTGTCAAGAGCGTATGTGGTGTTGGTATAGTGTGTCCCAGGACAGTCCCAAGGGCATTACCCTGAAGTACACTCATTTCAATAAGGCGGATGCTCGATGCTGAGCAGCTGGGATGAGAGACTTTTGCTGAATACATACAGACAGACAAACAGACAGACGGACATGGATAGATCAACTCGCCTCGTCGCGCTGATCAAGAATATATACACTTTATGGGGTCTCCGATGTCTCCTTCTGTATGTTACAAACTTCATGACAAACTTATAATGCTATTCATTGCGTGAAGAGTATAACAAGCTTTAACGGAATATGAGAGTTGCCAGATTGTCAGTAAGACATTTGAATGACATTTTACAATGCAACTCAACAACTCACTATAATACGATCTAGAATTTTCTTCAGTCTTTCAAGGCAACGTGCTCGATATTTGCCGCTGAAAAAAAATAGTTTGTGTAACATAATTTTTTTTTAAAAATGCAATCGCATTGTAAAAAGCGAGTTAGTTACTACTATAACAGTGATATTGGTGGTTATTTTTATGGCGAAGACCAACCTATGAAGCCCATTCGTATAAATATGACCCATGATCTTTTAATGAGCTATGGTTTATATAAAAAAATGACAATTTATCGGTCAGTGAAAGCCACATTCGACGATATGACCGCGTTTCATTCTATGGAATATATTGATTTCCTCAGAACCATTCGACCAAATAATATGAGCGAGTTTAAAAAACAAATTCTACGCTTCAATTTTGGGGACGATTGTCCCATCTTTGATGGTCTTTATGACTTCTCTCAGTTGTCTGCAGGCGGCTCGATTGCTGCTGCCGTTAAACTTAACAAAGGAACATCAGATATTTGCATCAACTGGGGAGGTGGATTACATCATGCCAAGAAATCTGAAGCTTCCGGTTTCTGCTATGTGAATGACATTGTACTGGGCATCTTGGAATTGTTAAAGTACCATCAACGTGTTTTGTATATTGATATCGATATACATCATGGTGATGGTGTGGAGGCAGCTTTCTACACAACTGACCGTGTTATGACAATAAGTTTCCACAAGTATGGTAAATATTTCCCTTGTACCGGTCATCTGCAGGAGATTGGTTTCGGCGATGGTAAATACTATTCATTGAATATACCGTTACGCCGTGGCATGGATGATGATGCCTATGAATCAATATTTGTTCCCATCATAACTAAGGCTATGGAGACTTTCCAACCGAGTGCCGTTGTTCTGCAATGCGGTGCTGATTCCTTGACTGGTGATATTTTGGGCTGCTTCAATTTGACCATAAGGGGACACGGCAAATGCGTGGAATTCGTCAGGAAATACAATTTGCCATTCCTGATGGTTGGCGGTGGTGGCTATAAAATACGCAATGTTTCCCGGTTGTTGGACCTATGAAACGTCACTGGCCGTGGCGGTGGAAATTGACAACAATGTGCCCCACAACGCTTACTATGAATATTACGGTCCTAATTTCAACCTGCACATCAATCCAAATAACATGAAAAATGAAAATACCTCAGAGTACTTGGAGGAGATCAAGAATCGTCTCTTTGAGAATCTACGAATGCTGCCACATGCTCCCAGTGTACAAATCCAAAACATACCGGAGAATACGATCAATGACGAATCAGAGGATGACGATATTAGTAGACAAAGAGAACGTTTACCACAAAGCGATAGAGATAAACGGATTGTGCCCGATAATGAGTATTCCGATTCGGAGGATGAAAATGAAGGTGGACGTCGTGACAATCGTTGGTACAAAGTTCAACGTAAGCGGCCGCGTATTGAAGAAGATGGGAAACCACCGGTAGTTGAAAGTACAAGCGGCGTCAAAAGTTTATCAGGCGTTGCTCCAGGTGCGGTATCTGCCGAGGCCAATTATGCCGATAAATTGGCAGAAGCTTTGCCGGTACTACTGGCTGCAATGAATACTGAAAACAACTAGACATCTGCCGAGGCGAATGATGTCAATGAATTCGCAGCAGCTTCAGCCGATACCAAATCTACATCTGCCGGTACTACTGACGCTGCAACGAATACTGAAGACAACTCAACATCATCATCAACACCTGCTCTAGCTACATCTGCTGCAGCCAAAACCAATGAGAACAATATATGTGAAGTGGTAATCGCAATTGGTTATAAAAGCCAATTAAAATACAAAATTCATTTTTTTCATCATTTTTTTAATATTATTATAATACATTATACTTATATTGTAATTAGAATAAAAATATTTATTCTAAGGTACCATAAACCAGCATTTTTACACATACTAATTTTATGTACATATGTATATAAAACCAGAAAAAGAAGACTAACTTTGGATATGCCGAAGTTGTAATACTCTTCCCGCCCCTCCTAGTGGTCCGATGGTCTTGAAATTATAAAATAACAAAATTATGTAAATGCAACGAAAATCTCATCAATCCTGAAAATTAAAACAAAATATTATAAAAATCAGAAAATATTCCTTTCTAGTTATCTGTTAAAACTTACCCAGTTACATATATAATTTTTTGGTATTTCCTTGTGTGCGCTTTATCAATATACATACACATATGAACTTTATCCATGTTATCGTTCCCGAATATTCGACTGTAAATAGAGTTGCTTCGTACAGTGGCTATGAATCACCAGTTTAATCAGTTCGTCATTATAATAAACTGCTTTCTAAACAGTATCTGATTTTTGTAACAGTACAGGTGTCTTCAACAAAAGTTTCTGTCCAGTGTGGTTACTCTCTACAAACCTCATAATTACTTGCACATCTATGAAGAAAATCTTGGAAATCCTTATAAATAACAGAATCTCGAAGAACTGTAATATTTATGAGGTTTGCAATTTGATGTCTAAGTGAGGCCGTGCCATAAATAAGTGACCAGCCTCCGCCTCCGCCTTTGCCTTCCCTTCTTTGATCCAATCTTATCAAATCCAAATCTATTAACTAACTTAGATAAAATACAATAATTAAGAGATAATAAATAGAAATATGAACAAAAAGAACATACCGTGCCACGACAATGGTCTTCTCCATTTGTTTTGAAAAGTACAACATCTTGTACTGTACTCCATGTATTCGGGTGCCAAATGCTTAAATATTGTCGGATACTCGTAAATTTTACTATCAGTCAAATTTATATGAACCTAAGCATGATTTATCAGTTTGGTTATATAAACAAAACTGCTTCTCGCATTGATCTCTTTCATGGCCAATTTATTGCAAAATTCTTCAAAGCAAAGCATGTTAAGTGAATCGGTTATTTTTAGACAACCTTCATCAATCATATAGATTAAATGAAGTTCTCCTCATGACAGGGAATTAATTATGACAGCACGTGGCAAACCTTTTGCGGTGTGTGCTGTCACCAGGAATGTTTCCTCTGTTATGGTAAATGTTTTCAAATCAGAAATTTTCATAGCTTTTGTCAATTCCTCAGTGATGACATCCAACTTTTATGGGCATTGGACCAATGCACTTTCTCTAAATTCGGAGATTTTAAAGATTTTGATTTCGTAATCATTCAATGATAACAATTCCGATATTCTCTTGACTGATTCATATTGGATCTCAGTTTTTATTAAACTACTACCAACACCATTACCTGCAATTAAACGCATATGAATTAAACCATATGTTTCCTTGTATTTCAACGGGAAAAGCAAATGCCTTCTATTCAGCTTGTTTTAGCAGTACTCAAGCGAATGAGTAACATGCCTTCGGCAATTGATTCCTCGCGGCATGACTGATGATTTTCCGAAATATATTTCTGCATGTGATCATTTAATGGCTTCAAATGTGGCAGATTATGTTCATCGAGGATCCAAATAGTTTTCGGATTGCTTTTATTGGCATGCTGAATATGCAAATCAATAATTGCAAGAATTCCGATTCATCAAAGTATTCCATTCTTCAGTGTTGTTCAACGGTTTCTCAACCGAATCAGCGGCGGTAGCAAATGGCGATATCCAGGCATGGCGCCTTTCGTTCATTTATTTCAAAACTGATTGGTTTTGAATAAGTTAGAGTTGCAGTGATCAATACTGACTTATTGTAAATGAAAGTTCAGACTCTTGTTCAATTTTCCCACCATTTAGTAGCTTAACTTGAAATTGGGGAAGCCTGCTGCGAACGAGGAATTTTATATGGAACCAAAATAAATGTATATAAATAATTATCTGGTAAATATATTTTTACTTAAGTCATTGGTTGGCATATAGACTTGTGCCGGCTCCAATCCATTCTTTCGCAGATGAAGTTGCAATAGCCTTCGCAGCGGTGTTAGATACTCTCTCTGTCAAAAATTCAAGTCGATAGTATAAAAAACAAGAAAGTTTTTGTAATAAGAACTTTAATTTGGATTCTGGTCCGATTCGGCTGATTCTGACATATGTATGTACTGCTTATGGTGAAAAGACAGCTACATGCTAAATTTCAAAAGCTCAGAAACTAAGAGACTAGTTTGCATACATACAGACGGACATGGCTAGATCAACACGCCTCGTCGCGCTGATCAAGAATATATACACTTTATGGGGTCTCCGATGTCTCTTTCTGTATGTTACAAACTTCATGACAAACTTATAATACTATTCTGCGTGAAGAGTATAACAAACTTTAACGGAATATAGGCGTTGCCAGACTGTCAGAAAACATAGCAAAATCTGTAGATTTGAGTATTAAAAGTTGAATTATCAAAAAAAGGAAGAATGTATTTTTATTATCATGTAATAAATTTAATTGGAATAACTTTTTAAATAGATAGGAAAGTCTGTCATCAAATTTAACATAAATACTGCAAAGAAATTGACATTTACCAAATAAGTTTTTTGTTATTCACCATGCGATCAAGCAGTTTTTTTTGGTTCACAAACAGCTGTTTTTTAGTTCACAAACCAGTTCTTTTTTCATTTACCAATACTGTTTTCTGTTGAATTTGAAGTTGTTCAACTTTTGACGATGTTGCGTTCGCGAGCAAGCTATGTAACTCGGTCCATACGATTTCATACATTTCAACTTTTGTGTTTTGCCGCACAAACGCAGCAAAAGCTGATTTGCAATATAACGTCGTTTGTGTATCTCCAGCTTTACGCTATTCACACTGAGCTTAACTCGAGTTCTCGATAAACTCGAGTTCAAATCTACAACAACCACAGAGAAAATGAATGAAATTTGTTGTTGTTGTAGTATACATTAACTCGAGTTTGGTGCGTGTTCTGTGAGAACTCGCTCCGAACTCTGTACTAAGACTGGTCACTCTGCGGCAGTGCTGCCAATTTTTTGGTCATGTCCCCTTTTGTTTTGGTCATTCTCGACATTAACAGTTGATTATGCATAAAACAATTTGAAGAAAATTTTAAATTGTAATGTTTTTTTTGTAAATATTAATAAAATAAGTAACAGGAATAAAAAAGGAAGCTGCAAGAATTATTTGCATACAATGCAGATTGTTCTCAATCCTGTGTTTTTCGCACAAATTCCATTTTAATTTCCCACAATTGCCCACAATGTTCTATTTGTATGTTCTCATAACGAAAACAAAAAACAGCTGTTCTCAGAACTCGCAAAAGGCGACTGTGAACAGTTCACCTAAACTCGCAACAGAACTCGCACTGTGAAAGGACTTTATCTATTATTGTTTTTTGGTGCTTTTGCAACGATGAACGGGAGCAGAAACAGTCATTCATATTATTAGTTTTTTTTTTAACTTAATTTAACAAGATTTATTATTTTTTCCTTGTTTTCTGCACTGAATTTAGCTTTTTTTTAACATGTTTTACTGGTTTTCTGAACAAGTCTATACATACATATATTTACTTGTTTTTTTGCAAATACACTGAATTCTGTTCCTATTGGTAATGGTAATTTCCAAAACTGGTAACAGATATCAGTCGGAAATTTACTGGATTCTGATACTGTTCTATGTGACACCCAGTCTTAAAATGCATTTTAGTAAGTAAGTCATCTATCGGTTGCTGGAGAAGTATCAATAATACATTTATACTAGACAATTAAACTTATATGAAAAAAAAAACAATTGAACCAACTGAGTTTTAGTAAATCATGGTTTTTTTTTGGATAGCGTTTTAATTTCTTCAGCTAGGAATCCGAAACCTTATTGAAACTTGTTGTAAATACAATCTTTATATAAAAAAAGACTAACTTTGGCTATGCCGAAGTTGTAATACTCTTCACGCCCCAGCTAGTGGTCCGAGGGTCTTGAAATTTATAAGGTTGGTGGCTATGGGTTAGACACTTATAGTGTTGATAAGTCGATAGTACAAAAAACAAAAAAAAATTTTTTCCAATAAGAACTTTCATTTGGATCCCGGTTTGTATAGGGGGTACCCCTCCTAGTAATCCGACGGTCTTGAAATTTTCATGGTTTGTGGATATGGATCAGAGACTTATAGTGTCCAAATTCAATAAGTAAAAAAAAAAACTTTCTTTTTCTAATAAGAACTTTAACTTAAAAGGGGGTTTGTATGGGAGGTACCCCTCCTGGTAAACCTAGGATCATGAAATTAATATGGTTGGTGGATATGGACCAGTGTGTAAATTTCAGTTCGATACGTCAAAAAACAAAAAAACTTTTTCTAATAAGAACATTAATTTAAAAGGGGACATGGCTGAATTAACTCGTCTCATTGAGCTGATCACAAATATATATAATGTCTGTGGTCTGCGATGTCTCCTTTTGTGTGTTACAAACTTCATGATAAACTTATAATACTATTCACTCCCGTGAAGAGTATAAAAATCTACTATATGTTTGAAATTGTACACTTTCTTAACGGCTGTACTAATTTTGAGGAAATTTTGTGTTTGTGTGGGTCCTTGGAGGGTTTAGTCGAAAATGGTAACATGCTGTTCGTTGGTAAGCAAGCGCATCACTTGAGAACGATTCAACTGATTTGGCTGATAAGAAAATGAAGCATACATTTAGGGATACGATTTTTATATACCATATCACAATAGCTTAAGTTTCAAGCAAAACTTTGCAATTTAAGACTGAATGTGTGATTTGGTACACGATGGGACTGCTTGCACTGCTTGGAGTATAAAAACCTTTTTAACTTTTTTCAATTAGGATCTTATTCGCTCAAACGTGTAAAAATAATCAACGTGGATTTCATACACAATTAGAATTAGGAAATTGCGTTGGCTGCTAAACAGTAGGAATTAGTTATCCTTAAAAAATAAGCTACTTATTTATAAAGCAGTAATTGCTCCTGTTTGGAAATACGGACTGCAGGTGTACGGCATATCTAAGATCAGATATGGTCGGGAGCTCCGTGGTTTATGCGAATGGCAGACCTTGAAAACGACTTAAAAATACCAAAAATTGGCGATGTGATTAATTGTCAGGAAGAATTATATGGAGCGGCTTAAAAATCACCCAAACATACTAGCCAGGCGTCTCTTAAAGCGACGCAGATGGGAGGAGTCAGATTGGCGAGACGGTTGAGAAGATCTCATCCTGTCGACCTTTCTACTAGATCCTATTAATTTAATTGTTCTATCCCACTTATTATTGTGTTAAAATTGTATTGTAATTGTTAAAAGTTTAATTTAAGTTGTTTTATAGAATGACAGAAAAATTAAAATATTTATTAAACAAAAAAAAAAAAAAACAATTACGTGAACGACGTGTATTTTATACCCAATTGCCTGAAAGACTTGTTTTTAAATGATGTTTGATTGTGTTCAACGTCTATTCAGTGTGAATCAGCTTTTTTTGTATTCACTAATGTAAACAAACAATTCATTACACTGGACAACAGCATTTTTGTTGCCTAGAATATTTTACATAATTCTAAGCTAATTATTGACGCTGATTTCAAATATGTTATCAGTTTTCTTCCAGCAGCTCTAGTTTTTGAGATACAGGTACTTACTTCCTTTTTTCTCACCTTCATATGGAGTTTATTTATATTACACAGGACAAGAATATCAATTTCTTTGTTTCTAAGAATTGATAAATTCCGAATCTGCCCTAAGTCGTTTTGTATTAGCTCTAGATTTTGAGATACAGCTACTTAATTCGTTCTTGCCTTCATATAGAGTTCGTTTACATTATACAGTACAACAAAATCAAACTTTTTTGTTTTTGTATGAAATATTTTAATGGCTTACTAATTCGAGGTCACTGATTTCGAATCTGCCCTCCGTTTTTTTTTTTTTTGTATCAGATCTTGTTTTTGAGATACAGAAATTTCTTTTGTTCTTACCTTCATATGGAGTTTGTATACATTATACAGGGCAACAAAAAAAATTTTGGTATGTTTCCAGGAAATATCTTATGGTTAATTACTATTTCAAGATCACTGATTTCGAATCTACCCTCAGTTTTTCTAGTAGCTATAGTTTTTGAGATATAGGTACTCATTTTTTGTTTTTTCTAATATCGGCTACTGT
>JAWNKV010000791.1:0-95041 GCA_035041805.1 Amiota mariae
CATGCAGACAAAGAACACCTCGCCTTACGGCATTAGAATATAAAAAAAAATAAAAATAATAAGATTAAACTTACTTTTCAATCAAATAATAACAACTACTTCTTAAAAATAACAGCTGATTGAAGTCCGCTGGATTCAAGTAATCAAAGTATTTTTATGATGGATTTTTCGTCAGCCCAATAACTACATTGTAAATGATTTTGTGAATTTGACAGTGACAGTGAATACCAATCAATTGAAAAAAGTCAACGATTGGTTCTGCTGAATAAGTGTATAAAATGAACAATTGTTTCCTTTTTGACTGCACTATGTGCATAAATAATGATTAGATTAGCACTATGAGCATTACATGTGAGTATGCGAATACAAGTCTGATATTGACAGCTTTCATCTCGCAACTGAAGTGCGATGTCAATTTTATTTGAGTAGGAACCTAAGACAAGCACAAGTACAGCAACAATAATTACGCCGTTATGGTATCACTTGTTATTAATTGCTAGCGGTTACCTACTGTTTTAATTCTCAAATCAGGAGCGGAATCAAAAACATCTGTCGTTTTTCCTATGTTAACTTATATAACCCCTTCACATAAACATTGATTCAACTCACCTTTCAACTTTCCAATTTATATATTATAACTTAAGCAATTTACAATATTTTAAAAAATAAATAAAAACCAGTAAAAAGAAGACTAACTTTGGCTATGCCGAAGTTGTAATACTCTTCTCGTCCCTCCTAGGGGATATGGTCAGAAGTGGATATGGGTCAGACACTTATAGTGTCCAAATTTCAAGTAGATAGTACAAAAAACAAAAAAGGTTTTCTAATAAGAACATGAATTTGGATCCAGGTTTGTATGGGTGGTTGGTGGATTGTTACAAACTTCATGAGAAACTAATAACACTATTCACTGCGTGAAGAGTATAATAAATAAATTTGTGAATTTGACTTACCCATTAGAACAAAATTTGTTGGTGTTGCCATACTCTTTTTGCTTAACACAAGCACAATCAATGAGTTCGATATTATCGTTGTAATCAATAGAAATGGCATACAATAACCGTATAAGGGTATTGCATATTCTAATGGTGAATCGCAGCTAATATTCATGTATGTCATATTTGTATTCTGATCAAGATTCACACAATGTTCAATGTTTAGCTGTTGATAGTCGGTGTTATTGTATCCACCACCATAATCGGCGATATCAAAAAGAAACTGTGTTGTTGTGGTATTATAGTTACCATTATTATTATTATATCTATTATAACTATTACTGTTATACAACAATTCATTCACAGTATCCAAATTGTTTTGATCATTACCACCATCACTTTTATTATTATTGTCACGCCAATATCGTATACTTGTATCTGTTGCTGCAGCATCTGCCGCTAATGTCGCAGAGGCTGCAGAACTGTATGTTCTGTTAATAGTTGCCATATTTATTGGCTTTAGAATGAAAAACCGATGTTATTTCTTATTTCTTTCTTTCTTTAATCAATAAATGTTGATCGTTATCAAAGTCACTTAGGTTAAATAACCGTAATAAAATTTTTTACTTATATTAACATGTATTTGCACAATTTCCTGAAAAAATTTTAATATATTGATTTTGATTTCACTTTTGTATATGTGGTTAGAATGTTATTGTTATTAGATGTCTGATGGACTTGTCCGTCACTTTTGTTTTACTACTTTTATATTGGTTAATTTATTTCTTTAAAAATCACCATTTTTAAATTCTACGATTAAAAGCAACTTCCACTTTTATATTCTCTTTGCTTACTCTGAGGCTTGGTGTCAGTTTCAATTTAATACTTTTGAATTGAATTACTTTGAATTGAATAAGTTTTAATTCAACTTAATTCTTGTTGAGTTTACGGTATGTACTTAGAAATGGATAGACACTGATTTCCTGCATTTGATTGTGAAAAAGATTTCTTACAATTAATTCTTTGCCAGCGTAGGTTTGTTTGGTGGATTTTTCTAATCTCATCTCTTTTTTTTTTAAGAAAAGTGATGACTCCTATTTTATTGGAATTTATTGATGCAACTGCTTTCGTCTCTCATACTGTTGTTTTCATTTCAATACTTTTGTTGCGTAACTAGAAAAATGAGAAATAGAGAAAACACAATTAAAAACAATTTTAAATAAATTATTTTTTCAAAAACTTGCCATGTAATCAATTTATAGTAATGTCTTTATTGCTTTCAACGAGACATCGAATTCTCCGATGTATATAGTATGATTTTAATTTTAGTAAATAATTGCGTATTTTAAGTAAATAATTGGGATTTAAAATAATGAAATATCGGTACATCAGCGTTTCCTAATGTGTGGTTCGTAACCCGGCACTGGGTTGAAAAAACTTTTACCGGCTCGCGAAAAAAAAACTTTTTATACATTTATGTTTTACTTTAGTTAGACACTAGGAATAGTTTCAGAAAAAGGCACTAATTTCGTTGTAAGTTGTTGTCCAGCTGATGATAACGTTGATGCCGGTAACGGCATGCGGACCATAAATATAATAAAAATATAAAAAAAGACTAACTTTGGCTATGCCGAAGTTGTAATGCTCTTCACGCCCTGCTAGTAGTTCGAGGGTCTTGAAATGTTTATGGTTGGTGAATATGAGTCGGAATCTTATAACGTCCAAATTTCAAGTCGATAGTACAAAAACAAAAAAAAAAAAATTCTAATAAGAACTTTCATATAGATCCTGGTTTGAATGGGAGATACCCACACTAGTCGTCCGATTCGGCTGATTCCGACAAATGTACTGCGTATGGTAAACAGAAAGCCCTGTGCAAAGTTACATCTGCTCAAAAACTGAGGGACTAGTTTGCATACATACAGACGGATAGACAGACAGACGGTCATGGCTAGATCAACTCGTCTTGTCGCGCTGATCAAGAATATATATGGGGTCTCCAATGTCTCCTTCTGTGTGTTACAAATTTCAAAATAAACTTCTAGTAATATTAACTGCGTGAAGAGTAAAAAAAAAAAACAATTTTATTACTAAATCCCTGCAAACATTGTATTGCTTTAAGCAAATCAAATCTCAATACTAAAAGAAATAGGGATTGTTTTCTGTTTGTACTAATGCTATTTGGTGAACGATTGTTTTCGTCAATCCCTGTGGTGCATAAATAAACAAACTTGATGCACATGTGAGAAGCACGGATTTTCAAGAACCAATCCACAAATCGATATTGTTTGGCCTTGTGACTTATTAATGGTCATTGCGAATGCCAAACTATTTGGGAATTGCATTCGTCTGAATGGAATGCGATAGTCTGGATTGGTGCACCAATTTTTAATCGCAAGTTATGGTAAATCCAGAAAATTCAATAATTCAACAAGATAGTTGACTGCTGCGTCAGGATCGATAACAGTGTCGATGGATTTAAACAATATCTCGTTACCAGGCAATGACTGTTGTATTTGGCAATTAATAGTGTCAACATCGGTATTTTCTGCGGCCAAATTAGCTTGTTCACGTAGCCATGTATAATTAATATAATTAGAATGCAAATTTGGAAATATGTTTTCAATCAATCTGGCAATTTAATATTGCCTATATCCTTTATAATATTTACACTTACGATATCCCTTTGTTTGAAAGATGTAGTTCGCTTATTTTTGCGGATGACACAGCTCTTTACAGTATTGGTGACACATGCACAGATATACAAAATGAGCTACAAATCTCATTGGATTCCCTGTCATCTTATTTCTATCAATGGAAAATTAAGGTAAATGCCGTTAAAACTAAAGCGATTTATTTCACAATGAAAAGAAAGCCAGTCTTTTTGCCAAGCGTAGAGCTTCAACTTAATAACTCCAACATTAAATGGGAAAATTCAGTTAAGTATCTGGGTGTTATTCTAGATAAAAAATTTCTATTCAGTGAGCATATCAGTAAAATCATAAACAAAATAAATAAGACTGTACGTATCTTATACCCGTTTATCAACCGCAGATCAAAACTATCGATCCAAAATAAACTAACCATCTACAAATCAATACTTTTACCTATTATGTTATATGGGTCTGAAATATGGGGTGGCTGTGCAAAGACTCATATAAGAAAATTGCAGACTGTCCAAAATAAAATTTTGAAAATGATATTTGACCTACCATACTTCTATGCAACAAATCTTTTGCATATAAAAGCATATGTTGAAACGATTGATGAGCTCATCTCTCGTGCTACAATTAAATTTAGGCAAAAAACATCTAATGTTACACAGCTACGTGCTGACAGGTACTTCCCCTCCTCGGTTTCGACTAGCTTTCATGAAGTACCAGTATTTCTTTAGATTTAAGTAGTTTAAGTATAAGTTTTTTTTTTTTTTTTTTTTTTGTCTTTTTGTTAGGTTTTTAAAGCCATCTTTCCTTGGGTAATTTAAACGTAACAACAATAAATGTTAATAATTAAATTAAATTAAGCCAAAATTATAATATTTCAGCTGTACAGTAAGTCTAAACTCTGATAAATATTATTTGCTAGCTTTAAGCAATATTATAAATGTAAATATATATGGTGAATAAAGCAAATTATCAATCAAATTAATATTTTGCGTATTTTCATGCAATTGAATTCTTCCATTGCCAATGTTGAGTAATTGTTTGGAGAATGACAGTGCCAATGGATCGTTTTGCAGTTGAACACGGATATTTGTGTTAAGTCGTAATGTAAAAACATTTCGCTATAGATGTGATTGCTTCAAACATGCGATGAAGCATATGTAGCTCTTCGAATGACCGGCAATGTCTGTCTAAAATCACCGGATAGGAGTAGTAGAGCGCCACCGAAAAGTCTGGTATAATTGTTGAGATCTTGCATCGTTCTATCGAAAGCTTCAAGTGAATGCTTGTGTGCCATAGTATATACATCCCAGATAATTATTTTGTATTCTTAAAAACTTTTGCCATGTCAGATTGCTTCCTTATGCTGCACATTGCCTTTGGATTTGTATGAACGTTCAATGGCAACTTGAGTGCTGAGTATGAAGTTCGTCCACCATCAAGCAAAGTAGCTGCTATGCTGATGGAGAAATTGCCAACACAACATGATTTTGTGATCGAATGCGCGTAAATGAGGAAATCGCTGTTCATGATTTCTGTTGTTGGGCGAGTAGGCGATGGTATACCAAAATGACTGAGTGGTGTATTCGAACTGTGAATGCAAATTTTCTCAATCATCAGTAACACCTCGTCATTTATTTCCGGGGAAAAATTGACACTTGGATCATTATCAGCGGTCCTAATGCCATGCAGAATGTCGTCGCTCATATGATCTTTATATTTGTCCCAAAGAACAGAAGCTTGCGGAGGGAAACATGTCGTCAACAAAATGGCGAATAATAGGTGAAACTGATAAGGAGATGAGCTGAGTACAGCAACAATAAACGCAAAAACTAGCAATCACTTTGTCTTGGATGGATTTTGTCTAATCTGCCTTATGTATTTTCCATAAATATGTCGTCGTATCCATGGAGTGGAAGACATCGCTTTCGTGGGTCCCACTTTTTTGGCTGTTTGTTCCACTTAAAAAATCTTGGCACATCACTATACAGTAATGTTTTTGCGAATATACCGAATTATTAATTAACACGATTGACAACTATTCCCTGTGTCTCTACGAAGATAGAACCATCGAAATTAGTGATATTATGTCAATATAAAGTCATGGCGTCTTGCATGTATTCTTGCATATGCAGTGGACTACAAGTATATGATGACGGAAAAATATATGCGGTACCAATGTCATTCATATTAGTTGTTCCATCTACTTTAGCGACAATAGCATCACGCAAATAAATGTACTCCTCAGAAGTCAGCTTGGCTCGATTATACCTGATGTATCATAATCGCTCGCTTTCAATTTTTGCATACATGTCAATATATCATTGATGAAACAGCTGGTGGCATCGGAGAATATTGTTGTGTTCATTGGCACGATTTATTAACCGATATGTGTGAATGTTCATCGCGCTCATTTTCTTGTTAGTTTCTTCGAATAAAACACCAGTAAAAAAAGACTAACTTTGGCTTTGACGCACCTCCTAGTGGTCTTGAAATTTATATGGTTGGTGGATATGGGTCAGATACTTATAGTGTCGTAATTTCATGTCGACAATAAAAAAAACAAAAAATCAGCCAAGTGTGAGTCGGACTCGCACACTGAGGGTTCCGTACCATCGTACAAGATTTTTTGCGTAAAATATTAAATTATGTGCATATTTAACAGCCTAAAAGTATACTACAATTAACAGCTTAAAAGTATACTTCAAAAAAAAATTGTTAAACAAAAGATTAAATTAAAGAACAATGCTTCAAAAAATGTGTATTTTTAGTATTTGTCGTTCTACACACAGGTGAATTACATACTCTGTGAAAACTTCAACTCTCTACCTATTACGGTTCATGAGATAGAATAGGAGACGAACGGAGGGAGGGACGGACATCGTAAGCTTAGTAGTAGGGTCCCGTTAGATCCCTATAGGTACGGAACCCTAAAAGAATTTCTAATAAGAACACGAATTTGGATCTAGATTTGTATGGGGGTCCCACCTTAGTGGTCCGATGATGTTGACATTTTTATAGCTGGTGGCTAAAAGGAAGTATATAATGCAACTTCCTTAAGTGTTTGCATTGTATCGTGCTCTCCAGATGGTACTTTATCTGCTTTGATGACGGTCATGTTTGTAAGTCTCTTTGAAATGGTATTGAACAACTGGATCAACTGGTTATGATTTCGGAAAAACGGTTCTTAGTTCGCCGCTCCTCCATCTGCTCGATGTGGTGGTATTGACATCGTGTGTTTATTTGTTGCTCCTCATCGCCCCTGAAGTCGATTTGCTAGAATTTTGAATTTGGCATCATGCATTGACATTAAAGAACCAATTTGATGATACACTTGTCCCTGAATCTTTAATGTTGATTGAAAATTGCGACCATTTTCATCTGAACTATTTTTGATGCTCAAATTATGTCATTTGGAATGAAGAATTGAATTTACGAATTTTTCACAAAACCAATTTTGATTGATAGTCGCAATGAATGCAGGGCAGTGTTGACATTCTTTGTCCATAGCGCCTATGACAATTTTTCTAAGAGACGAATAGTTGATGTTCGAATCGTACTCATTATGCTCACTCGTTGGGCTGATAATCTGATGTTCCATACTATCTGACTATTTCGCGTACGCCGCCCGAGATTTGTTTGTGATCTTCGTAGCATGTACATTCACGTACAAAACATAAATATCGCACTCCCGCAAAACAAGGTCACAACTCAAAATTCGGAAATGGATAACGAATATTTCACTTAATTTATGTTAATCATTAATTTGTAGAATATGCCTTACAGACGTTATCCTACCTGTCAAAATACTTTCGAAAAATAGTACTGTATAGTTTTATTAATGTAAAAAGATAAAGATTTTTAAATTTTATAGAATCACGACACAAGTTTTGCAATTGCATATATTCATTTCCAATATTTTCAAAATTCTCAATTCCCCTCACACACCTAACTTGACAAAAGACAAATGTAATAGGAAAAACAAGGAAATACGAACAGATTGTTGTTTTTGGTACGCATCGTGTAACTACACGACTACCCATGACTACTAGTGATGTAGCGAATATTCGTATTCGAATTCGCATTCGCGAATGTTCGTATATTTTTTGACATTCACATTTGTATTCGCAAGAATTAATGCGAATATTTTGCGAATATGAGCTTCAGAAAAAAAATATATAACATAAGGCGGAAGTAAATAATATTAAGTAAATGAAAGAAAGGCATATTAATTTCTTATCATTTTTATTAAAAAATCTTTTGTAACTTAAGCAAGCCTTGCAATTATATCTGTAATCAGCCTTCACTTAAAGATTTCGTATTAAAAATAATCAACTTCTCATTTAAATTGGCTAACACCTTACTTGATAGATGTGTGAGGAGTGTTGTCTACCACTGAGTCTTGAAATTGGCTTGGCACCATATTCAAAAACTGAATATTCGCATCCGCGAATATGGAGGGCAAATATTCGCATTCGTATTCGTGAATATGTAAAAATTGATATTCGTTACATCACTAATAACCGCTACAATAATAAATATAAACCAGTAAAAAAAGACTTACTTTGGCTATGCCGAAGTTGTAATACTCTTCAAGTCCCTCCTATTAGTCCGAGGGTCTATATGGTTGGTGGATATTTGTAAGACACTTAGTGAAACAGAATTTTTTTTCTAATAAGAACATGGATTTGGATCCATTTGGGTACCCCCCTAGATATCCAAAGATCTTGAAATTTATATGGTTGGTGGATATTGGTCAAACACTTTAATGTCCAATATAGTAGAAAAAACGAAAGAGTATTCTATTAAGAAATTTAATTTGGATCCCGGTTTGTATGGGGGTACCCTCTAGTGTTCCAATTCGGCTGATTCCCGAACTTGATCAGCGTTTTGTAAAAAGAAACCTTTGTACAAAATTTCAGCTCTCTAGCTCAAAAACTGAGGGACTAGTTTGCATACATACAGATGTTCAGACGGACATGACTACGTCAGCTCGTCTCGTCGCGCTGATCAAGGACAAACTTATAATACTATTCGGTCGGCAAACTTTTTTTTTTACACTCTCCACGTGGGTCCCAAGTGGGCAATGGTTAACATACTTTTCTTAAGCTGTCCGTAATGCGTTATAGCAACGGCAGATTAACGAAATGTGACATCTAGCTAAGACTGGTGTAACGCTCCACTCTTTGTTATGAGGAAGCGAAGCGGTACTAACATTCATGACAAGTGGGCCTGGCGGATAGGCTTAAAATGCTAGCGGTAGGAACCCTGAACCAAAAAAACATAATGGAGGTCAAAAATGAAGAAAGTCGAGCATGGATATTAATATATTTGAATACAAACCGCGTCATCAGTGGTTTTACTTTTGCAGAGGCTGTGGCTGGTTCAGCTGCAGACCTCAAAAAAACCAGGATTTGACGAGTAAATGCCGATGTCAATGGAGACTCGGATCTAAAAAGCGTGACAAGCATCAACACTCGCGAGGAAAATGAGCTTTTGCTCTATCCGGTGGAATCCGCAGGTGCCAGTTCTGCTTGCAAGAAAGGGCCTCGGATCAAGCCAAGTAAGAAGGGGCCCAAAACGAAATCGCAATTCAAAGCTACAGTGAAGATCTGTGGTCATCTCGTAGGCAAGACCAACCAGGAGGAGAATAATAGGTTGGCTTGGGCCAGAGACACCGTGGAGAGAGGCCGGGCGCACTTTGCCATGAGGGTGAGATGTTTAGCTTCTGACCCGAAATTTGCAAACCGGGTCGAAGAAAACAGCGCTAATAAAAGGCAACGCTCTACGGAAAGTGATGGTTCTTCGGAGAAAAGAAGGAAGCACAAAGAGGAGGTTGCCAACTCGGAAAAACCATCGACATCAGCAGCGGTAGGGGTCAATGAAGCTGTTAAACGATCGTAGCTCTTATTGACCGTAGCAATCCACTAGGTCAAATAACTCAGGAATGGTGGAAGGAAGTGGAGATGAAACTGCTAGAAACCATGTTTGGGAAAATGGACGCTGAACCAAATGTGCCAATGCCATCATTTGACACGGCAGGCTGGTTCCAGGGCGTAAAAATCCTAAAATGAAACGATGATCCTACAATAGCATGGGTTAAGGGATCAGTCAAAACGCTCCAAGGCCTATGGAATGGAGCTTTGCCGGAGGTAGTTGATCGCGATGATATTCCGTATTTGCGCACAGCGAAGGTTGTAATACCTCGAGTGGTGAAGCGGTAGCCAGAGCTACATCCTCCAAGTCAATGAAGCAGCCGATGATATCCTATAGGGAAGATAGCGTGGGTCATAGGAAGTGTGTACCTACGTCTCAAAAAACGCAATCCCAAAGGCAGCAACCAAAACACACTAAGGAAGGGAGAGGTCGAAGAGTTACTGGGCATCGAATTCATCCTAGAGACCTCCCTAAATCTAAAAACCGTTAAAGGTTTTGGTGAGCTGGACGTTAGATCCAACCCCATGGGGATACCAGAAGCGAATGCTGAAGGTTCTTCAAATAAATCTACAAAGCAGTAAAATGGTGTCAGGCGAGCTTCTTATTTAAAGAGAGAGCAACGGCTACGACGTGGCTTCGGGTAACATATTCTCTGGGCTAAAGTCAGATCTGTTCAGCAAGTACATTCCGAACACCATTAGCAGGGTAAGAACAGCTATAATGGTAAGGAAAGCTCTAAAATCTTATCTGTTAACATCTCTCTTCACAGATGACTTGACGGTGGTAGCAGTAGAGTACGGCAAGGATGAGCTCCTACTCCTTGCGTCTACTTATATACCACGTAACGCAGACGCACCACCGGCAAAGCTTCAAAGGTTGGTGGATACAGCCAGCGGTACGAAGCAGCCCGTTGTGATAGGGGCAGACGCAAATGCTCACTACACGGTATGGGGCAGCACCGACATCAATGACAGAGGTGAGTCACTTATGTTTATTTTGCAATGTAATCTTAAAATCTCAAATCGAGGAGAAGAACCAACATATGTTGGAGCTACGACGAAAAACGCTCTCGATATATTTCTCTCTACTTGCAACACTTTGCTCAAAAATTGGAAAATTGGAATTGGTACACCATCTTAAGTATCCAGAATTCAACATTGCTTGTGCTCCCAATCACGTTAAGAAAGTTCTAAGAAATCTTAGATTTGCAAACTGTGACTTTTGTAGAAAAATCTTGACTAGAGAGCTGAGTTATGCTGAAATATTCTCATCGCATACACAACTCGTACATGAATTAGAGGCGTTTAATAAAACTCTCACAAAAGCATCCCTTATATCCTGTCGGTCCTTTCGCACAAGGCGCAGACCCAAACCACCTTGATGGAACGAGGAGTTGGTGTCCCAAAGGCGCTATCTGCAAGTAATCTTTAAGCTGGCTAGGTCAGCAGACAGTGAAGAGCGCTGGAAGGAATATAAAGATGTGCTGAAGCTATGCAAACAAGAAATTCATAAAGACAAGGGAAACTCCTGTAAGGAAAAACTGTAGAGGTGGCAAGGCTAAGGAAGCTTCTTACCAAACAGACAACTATGCCTAATAGCACCATGGCTAATGAAGATTTACAAAGGACGCCTGATATTCAACAATGTTCCTGTATCATGGAGAGTAGCAAAGGTTGTTTTTATACCTAAAGCGGGTAAAAGCAGTCACATCTACTCAAAAGACTGCAGGCCTATTAGTTTAACTTCATTAATTCTCAAAACGTCCGAGAAGATATAAGCAGCGCATATTGAGGGTTCGATAGACCCAACGATACTGTCAAATGCTCAATATGCGTATACGAAACGCAGATCCACAGAAACTGGACTACATACGTTTTTTTCTAACATAGAAAAGGCACTGGAATATAAGGAATATGCCCTTGGGGTGTTTCTGGATATCGCAGGCGCTTTCAATAACGTATCAACAGGGGCTATCTTAGATAGTCTGAAAGCTCTGAATTGAAGAAGCTATATATCGATGGGTGCAGATCCTTTTGAGGTGCAGGAAGATAAAAGCGGAATGGAATGAGACTACGGTAATGAAAGACACTTGTAAAGGAACTCAGGGAATTGTCGAACTCTCTTAGAACTGTTTACAACTGGGCAACCGAGGCTGGGCTAGGTGTAAGTGCAGAGAAAACGGATATGGTACTTTTTACAAGAAAGTACAAGATCCGTGTATGGACGCCGACAAGCTTAAATGGTAGCACTCTAGCCCTAAAGACACACACCAAATATTTAGGAGTAGTTCTGGATAACAAACTGCTGTGGAATTTAAATGTAGAAGAGAGGGTGAAGAGGGCAACCGACGCTCTGTACGCATGTAAAAAGATGCTTGGGAGCATTTGGGCCCTTTCACCCTCTATTATGCATTGGTGTTATACAGCTATTGTTAGATCGATACTGCTCTATGGTATTTTGGTGTGTAGAGAGGGTAATTGAATTGGATGTCTTTCTATTGTACCCAAGCTGCTATAAAAGCGATAAAATAGTATTGGCCATCATCCAAAAATGTTCTACAGTGCAACTGAATATTGTGCATGGTGAATTGGATGTCTTTCTATTGTGCTCTGTGATTAATATTAATTTTTGTAAATAGTTTTGATCATAGAAAGTGTAATTTATAAAGATACATTATTTTTGGACTGATTGTGCATCGATCGTTTTCATTTCATTAGTTTTGTAAATACAAATTATTTAATTATTATAATTAATTCAATCTTTGGTTTTGGTGCAAGTTACGCAGTGCAAAAAGCAAGAATTGCGTTTGAACGGAGTCAATACCATCACTATACTTTTTAACCCTTGTCCAAAGTACAATTCTAAAACCTTAATCCTAAGTACGAGTTCTGGCCAGAACGGGCGTATACATTTACATGCATTCTCATGGGAATTAGTGATCCATTCTGGCTCATTTTTACTGTATGTAGGTAAACATTTTTAATTTCTTACCTCTCTATTTCGATTTGGCATATTTACAGCTACCTGCGTGTGGAAAAAAAGACAAAAAAGAGATTTGGATTGCAAAAAAAAAGTGTGCAAAATACAACTCTTACACTCCTACTACGTAAGCGTGTATTATAAACGAATTTCATTATGAATAAAACAAAATATCTCAAATAAGAAACGTAAGTTATAATTTATCTGTCGCGTAAAATATGGCGTGTTTTTCGTTCAACGTTCAATTTTCAACTGACGCGTAGGATAAATAACCGATCAAGCAAAAGATACACACAAATGTATGTATTTCATATACTCCTTTATGTGCTATTTCCCTGTTATTTATGTATCAAAAAGAAGTATATACTCGTAGTAAATAAAACACAGGTAGAATTACCAAAATGCATTATATTCCATACGTTTCCATACAAAATTTATACGTATCTAGCCAGAACCCGTACTTTTTATTAGGGGTACTTTATTCAAATTCTTATTTCATCCTTTTTAAAGGCTCAAGGATGAATTTTTATTTCATAGATCAATAGCCAATACAATTTTAGGAGGGTACCTGGAAGCACAAGTTGCTAGCAAAAATAGAAATTTGTTGAATTAACGTGTAAAAACAAAATATGTCTGGCCAGACCCTTTACTTTGCATAAGCCTTACCCTGTGGATCCCATACACACGATGCGTATTCAAGAATTGGCCTAACCAAAGTAGTTAATTATAAATTAGTGATGTAATTAAACATTAAGACCAACGTTTAATATATCCTAATACATACTTTACAGATGACACTAGAGATATGAGACCCAGAATGTAGCTTTAGATCCATTAACACACCCAGATCACTGAATTGTATGATACGTTCTAGAGCGTGATCATTAATGTGGCTTTTTACAATTAAATTTTTACGGTAAAAGGACATAATTTTTCATTTGTCACCAAATCAGAAGCTGCTTCTGCTCTACCCAGCAATAGTAAATGAAATAGCAATCAAGTTAAGCACAGCCAAACTCTGCTGCTACTATATATAAAAATTTTCGCTGACTTACTCTCTAAAATAACCACCAAAAAATAGAAAGCAAAGGCGAAAAGATATATGAAATTACTTGCTTGATCGTAGCTCCGCCTTTCTTTTGAAAAATGTCGCTGTTGCTGACTGCGTACGTAGAAAACTCCGCTCAGTTCATGAAAATAATTGCATATCTCTTTTCGCCTTTGCTTTTCGCTTCTGCTTCGTTATTTTACGAAGTCGTAGTAAAGCAATTCAAAATACATTGCATATAGTCAAACAATTTCATTCCCTGGTTACTCCAAAATTTTGTTTTGGGAAACATATAGAAAATAGGAATTGTTTGGCAAAGATTAATATCAATTCAACCTGGAATAATTTTTTAAGTAAGCCTGAGATTAAGCTAAGTTCTAAATAGAAACTTTTTATGGTAGTAAGCAGGGCTATTCAGTCAAATGGTGCTCAAGTATGGGGAAACACTTTATTTGATCAGGTGGATAAAATGCAACGATATTTTATAAAAAAAGTTTTGAAATTGCCGAGTTTTACACTAACCTATGCAATAATGCTAGAAACAGGCATGGAAAACAAACATTTTATACAGTAGATCTGCACCTGTGGTACATAATGAAGACATACTTTGTTACTCAAATCAATGATTGCCAGATAGGTTGTCAAAAAAACTACTAGAAAAGAACGTTGCGTGGATAAAAGAAGTAAATTTAATAGGTCGACACTATGAAATGAGCTTTAGGAAGGAGGAGAACTGGGAGCTTTGGAATAATAAAAGAATGCTTATATTGGAAAATTCAAATGATGAAAGACGTAAAGCGTATGAAGGTCAAGTTATTAAGTCAAGTAGATTTTATAAGAATCTTAGTTTCAATGTTCATTTTAAGCAAACATATTTTGCAGATAGTTTTACTTTACATGAGATAACATGGATTTTTAAAACAAGATGCGACTTAATTAAATTAAATGCCAACATTTTAAGAAATCATATCGAAATAGAAAAATTAACTTAAAAGGGAAAGAAAATTTATACCGCCGATTTTAAAATAATATAATATATATATATATATATATAAATAAATTCTAGAAGAAGCTGAATTTATACACATTTTAAATGGTTATGATTCTTCTAGTTTGAAAAATGTTGCTTACTATATAATTAATGCGTTAAAATAGCGAGAAGAGTTAATCACCGAATTTAATTATTGAATTTTGTTTATTATAATTTTTGTTTTAATTAATTTTAATTTGTATTGTATATGTAATATATTTTTCATAAGTTCTAGTTTATTTTATTTAAATTTAACATGCTATTTCCGACAGACAACTTTTTGTATAGTCATTGCTGTCTGTTCTGAATTAAAGAACAATAAACAATAATAAATAATAATATTAAATTAACTCTTGGAATCAAAATTAAAATTTTGCAATATTTTTATTTATTATTTTTTTTGTTATTGTGGATTGTTGAAGACTAACTTGTAAGATAACACATAAAACCGAAAAAAATCATGTATACTTAACATTGGACATTTTGAATCCTAATAATGAAAAGTGATAAAGGAAAATATATGCTGACAACAGTATAACAGAAATAATTTTAGTACCTACTCTTGTTAGATGTAGTATTATATTTTACATCTAAATCTTATAAATAAATAACTTAAGTAACTTTAACTGCTTGCTTCTGTGAACTGCATCTGTTAATAGACTATTGTTATTTTGAGAAAGCTACGAAATTTAGTTTGTGTTTGACAGCCATTTAAAGCAGATGTATGTATATAGAACTAAGATTATAATTAGAAATTATAATTTAGTTATTAATACGATATAAGCAATATCGACGAGGTCTTCAGATCAGGGGGAGAGTTAGGAAGGATTGGAGGAAATTAGAAAAGTGTAGGACCAGACTCGAACCCGCGACTCTAGGATGTCAGCTTGGCGCATTAACCAATAAGCCAACAAGCCAGTCTTTAAAGCGGATAATATAATCAATTTCGACGAAAATGGAAAAAGTGAATTTCGATAAAATCCATTGTATTGATATTGTCGATGATTTTGGGCGATTGGAGAATCAAAGTTTATGAGTTAGCTGGCGCTATAGGCATCTCAACTGAGCAGGTACATCACACTTTGCATGAATATTTGAACGTAAAAAAGGTATTCGAGCGATGGGTGGCGCAATTGTTCCCACTCGACCATAAGCACAAATTTGTAGTTGGCGATATTCAAGCGCAATCCGAATGAATTCCTGCGCCGTTCCGGAACAGTGGTCGAAACATGGATCCATCAAAACACACCAGGGATCGAGGAACTGACAAAACAGTGGACTTCTCCGGGAAAAATGTTATAATAAAATACATAAGAATAATATGGAAAACAAAAACAAAAGGTAAAAAATGTGACTATTAATGGTGTGGTATACACATATTTTATACCTACGTAAATACCATTCAAAGTAATTGCTGCTAAATGCATCCGCAGAATAGGAAGCAACCAAAAGTTTCTATAATCGCTTCAAAATCTTCTTCACCACAGAATTTTATATGTATATTATTTAATAAAAAAAAAAGGAAAAATTGTTTAAAAGAATTTAGTATAAAAACAAGAAGAGTACATTACGAACATTAATAAATAAACTTGTTGCCAACAAGGATATATGATAACTAAAGCAAACAAAGAAGGAAGAAGCAAAAAGAAAAAATATAACCTCTACTAAACAAAGAAATACATAATTTGGGTTAAGTAGGACGATGTTAAGCGTGTGGTTTTGTAGTTTGAAAATTGAACAACTCAATGCAACAACGTTAACAAACAACAAATTTGCCAACGCCCAAATGTACATATTAACAATATCGATATATGTATTTCATTACATCGACAAAAAAAAAATTAAAATGAGAAAAATATTAAATACGTTTCATAACAATTTATTTTTGTCATAACCTCTATTTCAAAAATTTATGGGAGCTATGAATATGTGTATTTGATCAGTCTTATTTTAGCCTTTTTATCCTTTTCTTAACCCAAAAATACGGCTTTATATGAATGCTATGAATTATAAAGAGTCACCAAATAAGGTAGTTGCAAATTTACATTGCTTTCTATAAAAATTGTGTCAATGGCAATTTTTTAAACTGGGTCGTCACTTTTATACATTATGGTACGTTTGAGGTAAACGGCTAAATAGAAAACCTTCTCCTCAAATTTGAGTGTCAAATAGACATGATTCTTTCGAATCCTGTCATCAGGACTCTTGCAAAAATATTACTTCTGAACTAATTAAAATTACATCAGCGTAAATTCATAAGACCAAGTGATGCATTTCCAATCAACTGCTCTCTAGTTTAGCCTGGTTAGAGGAACTAAAAGCAGATGCTCAAATTGGAAGAAAAGATATAATGCCGGATACTTTTATCGCCAAAAAGTTGTTCCATTGCGCAGAATATAGGGCTTCATAAAAAAATTATCCAACTACCCATCGTTTCTATGTTGAACAAAAAAACATTAATCTATGACAAATAAAAGATCTGATCTGCCTATGGACAATTACGGCGCACACGCTGAAATAAATTTCGAAAGATAGCTTTATTGAAGTTGATGTTGACTACAGAGTCGAATATAACATCTTAACCTTAAAATTCGACCCATATAGAAATTTTTGATATATAGACAATAATTTACTTTACTGAAGTGTGTAATAAGAGTTTATATGTTACTAGTCGAAGACCTAGTAGCTAGTGTCCTATTGTTAATTATTTTAACCAGATATAATTTTATTTTATTTATTAATTAAGCGCCAAACAAGGCTTATAAAGGGGCCTGCACACCTTGCGACCGCGTCATACAACTAAAAATCAAAACTTTTTGATCTTTCATACAACCGACCTTCCAACCGGAATTTCTCTTCCCCGCACACTCTTTGCCAGCCAATAAGCAATGTTCCATTCTATTTCATTCCATGACGCGGTCGCAAGGTGTGCAGGCCCCTTAACGCCCTATAATGCGCTTTGATTCTGCGTTAATACATATATCGCCAATTTTTTTTCATAGTGAAAAACATCATTTAACTGAGCATAGGAAAGTGATTACTTATGGCCCAGGGAGGCCGGGTAGCGCGCTGCAAGGAACAAAATGTTGCCTTTTGAGTCACCAGATTGGGGTTGCATTGATCAGTGTGGTGTGGGCCAACAAACGGCCGTTATATCGGCTTGTGTGAAAGGCGATCTGTTCCTCAACTACCAATGTCTAACTATAATAAAGTATATTTAATATATTTCACAATGATCCGTTTTGATAAAAATCAAAACAACATCTGAAAGGTATAACATTTTCGACCTTTATGAGTTGGTCTAGTTTATCATCTCATCTTATACGTCATTCACCGTGCGAATCTTTAACTGTTCCAAAAAGAGCATTTTCCTCTCAGAGTTTTCCAATTTTGCTTTATCTTTTTCACTCAGTGTCCATTACTATTCGAGTTAGATTTTCTGGAATTTTGCATTTCCTAAAAATTGCAGAGATAACCATTCTATTGATCTATTGATGCTGTCAAATGTCTTTTTGAAGTTGTGTTCGTGACAATTTTCCATGGACTGTTTGAGGGAAATAAATTAGACCATAGTTGACCTTCCTGCGTGAAATCCACATTGATATTCTAGAAGGACATTTTCAGCGTGTTTTATTAGCCTTTTGTTAATGATTCTTTCTAATACTTTGTAAGTCGTGTTAAGAAGCGAGATTCCGCTATTGTTTTACAATCAGTTCTATCTTAGTATTATAAAAATAAATAATATTAAAAATTAAATTACTGCATTTCTATTGATATGACTGAGAAATTCTATCGAAATATGGCAGCTTACTCATAATTTGCAAATTTTCATAATGTATCCGGGTGATGTTTCGCAACACGTCCTAAAAAGTACATGGAAGGATATTTTTTCAAAAATTCAATCGGAATTTTCAACTAGAGACTAAAGGTATATAAGGTATTTTACAAATTTTCACCGAAAAATTTTCGGTGTATCAGTACCAGCAACAAATGGGAGAAATAGCAGAAAAACCTTGTTTACTAAGGTCAGTACTTAATAAAACTTATACAGAACAGCACAATATTTACTAGAGTTAAAATTGGTTTTTTGGGTATAATATTTGCTATTGGAAGTGCAGTTTGGACGTTGAATACTGAAATGGAACGTTAAGCATCATAAATTATTGTAGTATCTTATTTTATGTAATTTGTATTTGATATTATTTTTGGTTTTTATTTAACTCTTTCTTAGTAGGCTTCCATTATATACTGATGCGAAAATTAATTAATTCCTGAGAAAGTATGTATACCGAAATCAAACAAGAAGATTCCAATAAAATAAATTTTGAAAATGGAAGCGAACAAAATTAAACACAGCGAGAAGGATTTGTCTGATGGCCCTATTTTGAAAAAACCGATTGTGAATCAATGAAAAAGATACAAAAGAAAAAGAAAGTCTCTTTCAAGACCGTCGTCGAACATATGTAAGGATGAAACCACGTTTCGTTAAAGTTGGTAATGTAGTGATATATGTAAGTGTAATGTATAACAGTAGTGTATAAAGCCTAATGTATAACAGTAATGTGTAAGCCCTAATGTAACAGAATTAGTACATAAGAGATAACAGTAGTATGTAATGCCCGATTCACACTGCTTAAAAATTAATGCTTTTCAGCGAATGTTTACACAGGGCTTTCGCTTGAAAAACAGCTGTTTTTTGATTTGGTTATACATACAAATGGAACGTTGTGGCTTATTGTGATAATTAAAACGGACATTTTGTGAAAATTACATGATTGAGAACAATTCGCAGTGTAAGTAAATAATTCTTGCAGCTTCCTTATTCATTCCTGATACTTATTTTATTAATATTTGAAAATAAAATTACAATATAAAATGTTCTTCAAATTGTTTTGTGCAATGAGTAGCTATTTAATGTCACGAATGACCAAAAACCAGCGGACATCATCAAAAACTTGGTAGCACTATTCAAACTTTGCCAGTCCTGGCTGCTGAAATTTTTGCTTTCTCTTTTAAAGCAGAAAAAATTTTGCTCAAAGTACTCAAAGCAACCCTAAAATTCGGTTATTTGTCTGTTGTTGTTGTAAAATATTAGCAACATTTTGAGCTGCTTAAAAATAATGTTGCTTATGCTCAGCCTGAATCAGGCATAAGTAATAACAGCTTTACTGTCATATTCTCGTTGTTTTTGGGTTGACACCTCATATAAAAAAAGCTTTTATAATTTTTGTGATTCTTGCAATTTGAAAGCTGCGCTGTTCAAAAAGCTGTTTTTGTAATAATCTGTAAAGTGTATGTTATCAGTCTGTAAACTTTAGTTTATGCAGGTTTGCCAACTTAGAAGAAAATGAAAATATGTTGAAAATATGAAATATTTTATAAAAAAAAAAATGTATACAAAAATGAAAACAGGTGTTTTTTGGGGTTTTCCGAGTAATTCTGACTATTTAAATTTTTTTTTCTGTATTTGATTTTTTCCCCCAAGTAGACAAGCCTGGTTTTATCTTATTATCTTGTATTTGCGAATGTATGCAATTGATGGCACAATATTTTTGAAAATTGATAATTTTTTACAAAACTATTGTCCGACATTGAAAATGGATCACTATTATCATGCAATGATTTCAACACATTTCCTTTTTGAATAGTTTTCATTATATTCTAAAATTTCCGCGAGAAATCAACAAATCGAAAGATTACCCATTTTACAGAGCGATAACAGTGCACACAAATTAAAATTTTTTCTCACAAACAAATTAACACCTCCTCAGCAAATGATGTTAAATTGTTTGCGCAAGAGCTTTCATTGTCATTGCAAAAAACAATTTACAGCGAGTTATTTGTATGTTAGGCGTTAACAGACATACAATTTTTTTGTCATCGCCTTGAGAATAGGTCGTTTAGAATAGATGAAAAGAAAGAAAATAATAAGTCAGTCATAAGGCATGACAACGAAAGCGACCGGCCTACAAAAACTTGAAAGTGGGATGCGAAAACATCGAGCGATGAGACGAGTTGATCTAGCCATGCCCGTCTACCCATCCTAAACATAAGCCAAATCAAAAATAAAATAATATTTCTGTATGCTTAATTACAGAGCCGTGAAGTGTATAAGAACAATGCCATAGCCGAATATAACCTTCTTTTTGCTTGTTGCTGCTAACATACAACGAAGACTATGAAATATTTACACAATCCTCTCACAACACAACAATTGTACACAAATTCTTCGAAGCTTTTAGCGATTCTCGCACACGTTGAAATCTTCGCTGTTAAAAAAATCTGTTTTTTAATAATCTGTAAAGTGTATGTTACCAGTCTTTAAACTTCAGTTTATGCAAGTTTGCCAACTTAGAAGAAAATGAATTAAATATTTTTGAAAATCTATAATTTTTCACAAAACTATTGTCCGACATTGAAAATCGATCACTATGATCATGTAACAATTTTGACACATTTCTTTTTTCGTAATTTTCGTCATCTTCCAAAATTTCCGGGAGCAAACAACAAAACACAAGATTATCCAGTTTACAGAGCGATAACAGTTCATTTTTGTGCAATTTTCGAAAGACGTGCTCGATAGACCATCTTGGTCGAATGATATTGTTTTCAAGAGCTTTGATGTTAAGAGCTCGTCTTGAGATGGAAAAATGGCAAATTTAGAGGAAAACAAAAGAAAAATAATTGAAAAACGAAACGAAAAACGAGAACATTATGAGGAAAAAAGAAAAGAAGCTTTTATAAAAAGTGATAGAGCATTCACGCATAAGGAGCTTCCTTAATTTACAATATAAGAAGGCAAAACTAGAAAATGTACACCCCATTGATATCAAACGACCTTTAAAATTTTCAGATATGGACACTTACTGACCTATTCTCAAAATTATCACACAATTGGACAACGACTAACATAATGTTACGGTCGCTATTAAGCCATTTTCCAAATGAAAAAAGCTATTATTATCAAAGCTTTTGAAATCGACTATCATTCGCCAAGACAATCGGTCAAGCATGTCTTTCGATAATCGCACAAAAATGTTAAATATTTGTGTGCACTGTTATCGCTCTATAAAATGGATAATCTTGTGTTTTGTTGTTTGCTCCCGGAAATTTTGGAAGATGAAGAAAATTACGGACAAAGAAATGTGTTAAAATCATTGCATTAAAATCATAGTGATCCATTTTCAATGTCGGACAATAGTTTTGTGAAAAATTATCGATTTTCAAAAATATTGTGCCATCAATTGCATACATTCGCAAAAACAAGATAATAAGATAAAACCAGGCTTGTCAACTTGGGGGAAAAAATCAAATACAGAAAAAAAATTTAAATAGTCAGAATTACTCGGAGAACCCCTAAACAATACCCGTTTTCATTTTTGTATACATTTTTTTTTTATAAAATGTTTTATATATTCAACATATTTTCATTTTCTTCTAAGTTGACAAACCAGCATAAACTAAAGTTTACTGACTGGTAACATACACTTTACAGACTGATGTTAACAACAGATGTTTTAACAGCGAAGCTTTCAACAAGCTTTTTTTGTCCAATTGTGTGATAATTTTGAGAATAGGTCGGTTATCTAAATACTGATGACAAACTTACCAAAAACGAATGAAACAATGATGACAAAATATTTGATCGAATAAACAGGATTTATGGATATTCAATTACGAATGCAGGACATAGTCAAAGATACAGACATAATATAATCAATATCGAGGAAATAGAAAATATTATTAACGAAATGACAAACAATATAATACTAATGAAAAGAAACAATAAAGACATATTGCAAGCAGAGTTACTAGAAGTAAGTTAATGACGTTAATACCGAAAGTAAGAAAAAGAAGAGGATTAATAAATGCAATAGGCAATATCTAAATGGACATTTGGTACCATGGACGATTATGACAGACAGACCATACAAAATCATATCTTAGGTACAGGTGAAACAGTAAATGAACAAATACATATAAACGAATACTTTAACTTAGCTATAAATCAAATAAAAAATATTGTAAAAAACGATAGGAAAGAAATTGAAAAAGGCTTTAATGGCATCAGCAAAACAATAGATGAGGAAAACACAGAACATAAGTATCTAGAACAAATGACAAAGATACAATTGTTAATAAACAAAATAGAACAAATCCAAGATAACGTAGTATCAGCAAATTATGGTATAGCACATCCAGGAATTTTAAGAAATTAATAGATTAAATATTGATTTCAATAAATTAAAATATTTACAACTAGGAGTAACAACTTATAATAACACCTATTTGATACTTGGAATCAAAATTTCAAAAACTTTTATACAGTTAATCTAAGAAAAATTGTACTATTATCTAATAAAGAACAAAAAGGAGTAGAAGCAAGAATAAAAGAAGTTTTTACATATGACAATAAGATAATAAAATTTGAAAAAAATAAACAATTTATACAGTTAAAACTAGTCTCCGACCGAAACATGATTTTTAACAAAAACGAACCATCGGCTCTGGTCTCAGTTTCGGCCGAAACCGAAACTTATTTACCATATTAAAAATTTATGTAGCATGTTAAGATCTGGTGTTTTTTTATTAACAAATATGTAGACGGTTGTACACTCTTTAGAGAAACAAACTGTATACTCTTTAGAGATATTAATTGTGAAGATGTGTCTCTAAAAGACAAATATATACCATACACATCTGTCCTTGTCCATGTTTTTATTCAAAATGAAACTTATATCTAATATTAAAGCTTTAATTTAATGTAAGTTAATCTTAATGCTAAAACTTACACCTAAAAAAAGTGGCAAATGACTCACAAGATGTTCTTTCGATTTAATATTGGTAATTGAACAATCTTACATACAGCTAAGAAAAGCAGTTTATCTACGTTCTCACCAAGCAAGTTACTCCGACGATCTGCATATTTCTGCATATTTTTCCAGCGGCGCTAAACAGCTGCTCGCTTGGAACACTGGTAGGCGGAGCGGAAAGATAATTTACGACCGATTTTCTCAGCGAAGGATATGGACTTCTATTCTAATAGCTATATAAGTCGGCATTGCGCTGTAGCAATGGCTCCGACAGATAATCTTGAATACGTTCCTTCACAATATTTTTTTTTATATTTAGGTGAAGCTTTCTCCATCTGATTATAGATATTGTCGTGTGCATCCCACAGACTCTCCTTTTTTTGATGTGTGTTGGAGGTTAGCAGTTCTGTGGAAGCTGAGAGAACATTCTCTTCGCCGCCAGACAATACCGGGTCGTTTCTCTCCGTTAAAAAGAAATTACTTCTGACATTGCAACAGCAACTTCATTGGCATTGAGATACTTTGACCTAAATCTCGGGTCTAGTATTGTCGCAACCATCAATGAAGCGTGTCTTTTCAAATAAGAAAACTTCATGTTTAAAGAGTTTTTCATATTTGTGATCAACTCATCTTCGCTTTCGCATCGAGATTGTAGTTTGTGGTTTAATAATAAAATCAAAGGTATCACAATCGATATGCATGCGTCATCAAATGATAATTCAAGTGTGGCCTCATAGAAGAATTTCAGCATGGCTGTGAGATTCTTTATAACATCCCATTCATTACAAAAAAGAGTATCGATCTTACCATGTTCAGCACTGTACAAGTTGACTGCAATCTTTTGCTTTAAAAGCCTTTGTAGCATTAAGTACGTGCTGTTCCACCGTACATCGACATCTTGCACCAAAATATGTTCTGCAACTTCGCATTGTTTTTGACATTCTGTCAATTTTCTGGTTGCTGGCTCACTGTGGCGGAAATGGCCTACGATTTTCAAACATTTTTTTAATAAATCTATGGTTTCTTTATCTGAAAAAAATAGCTTGCTTTATCACCAACTGCAGCGTGTGTGCCACACAACCTATAGATTCATAGTGACCACGCATGGCGCAAACCATATTTGCTGCATTGTCACGTAGGACAAGAAAAATCTTGCCGTTTGAACTCCATTCATTCACCATCTCTGTAAATTTTTGCTCAATATCTTCACTGGTATGATCTTGTTCCAGCACGCATGCCCCCAATATAACTTTTATGAGTTGATTATTTACGATAAAATGATCTTTAAAGCTTAGAAGTGAACATGTTTTACCTGCATTGGTCCAAATATCGGTGGTAGCACTCACCCACTCGCATTTTTCAAATAAAGTCTTGACTTTAGACTTTATTTTCTCATATTTTTGAGGCATCAGTGACGTTATAAAATATTTTCCATATTTCAGCCGATATTTTTGAACTACTTGGGGATCGGTAAAATTGTGTCGCCGGCATGCTTTGCCTTTCACCAAAGAATAAGGCAGCATGTCCACAATTATTAGATCCATTATTGTTTTGTCTATCCTTTTTGTAATTTCATGATCATCAGGCCATTGTACATATTTGGAGATCAAACTTGGGATCGCTGAACAAGATTCGGTTGATCAGATGAGATGTTTGAAACTGTTCGCTTTAATTAAGCTTCATTTTTGAGTTCATCTATCTGTATTCCGCGTTATGGAATTTTGATAAATGTTGCTTCACACCGTGCAATGTTTGTTTTTTAGGTTCATGGCTTCCCAATGAAAATGATTTTTTGTAAATTTTACAAATAACTTTAGATGAATCGCTAAAGCTTTTTCCGAAAAATTGCCAAATCGATTTTTTTTCTTTTTGTGACATTTTTTACCTGAAACAATTTATTGTAAGATAAGAACCTCAATATCTCATTAAAATTACATAAATTAAAATAAAACCACATTTACCTGTTACGATTCTTAAATGTACATAGATTCCTATGTTTGTAATTAAGAAGTTGAATACAATTTTAGTCAAGCAAAAGTTAGTTTGTTATTTTTATTTTAATATAATGACTTCAATGACACAGACTTATAATCTTTACTATTTATTAAATAGTATTTATGTAAACAATGAATGATATAGATGCGATGAGCAAAGCAAAATACAACTGTAGACAATGAAAGGTGAATGCAAAAAGGACAAAACAAGTTATTTAATTGTCGTTGTACTCTTCTGCAGTCGCAGCAAGCAATTGAACATAATGGTATCCCGAAGAAATAGTTTGAAAACAGTTTGACCTACGTCTTCGAACATGTTCAATTCCTAAAGGCAGCCACGCAATTTGCGATCTGTCGTACAACCAAGAATCAAACATTTTTATTGAAGTGAAAACTTCTTTAGGCGCGTTGAGCGATATTTGGTAGAATATAAAACTATGAATTCGCGTTACCGACATGCTATCCCGTTATTCTTGTGCTCATTCGTTGTGTATTTGCTTGTTTGGAAATAGTTCAGACATAAACAACAACAACATAAGAACGGTTATACCTGAGAGCTACGAATGTTGTGTAGACGAAATTTTGCCTCTCTCTTTGTATGATATCATCTACGCTTATGCTACGTAGTGTAGCATAGAATGGAGACGTTTGTTGGAGACCAAATAATTTATATAATCCAAATATATATAGTGTGAAATCTCTTACACACTAGTGTGAAATCTTACATTAGTGTTTTTTGAAGTGAAATCTTTGTTGGAGGAGATGAACTGCCAATTATTGAAAAGATATACATACATTGAATTGTTTGTTATCGATGAATTGTAATATTATGTACATGTGTACATTGATTTTAATTATTGGTTTAATTGTAACATTATGAACATCCATATGTACATTTAGCTTAAGTATGTATTGGCACTTGACTCGCAAATCAACTATTAAAGAGAACACATAAAACTGACTTATAAGCTGTTTAAAATTATAACGGGTGAATTAAGAAAAAGTTCAATGAAAGATTGAACATAAAATTGGCGACCGTGACAGGTAGGGTTGCCAACCTTACTATAAAATATATATATACTGCTGAAGAAATATATGTACTCCAAAATACTATATTTTCAACACCGAAATCTAACTAACAAATCCTTTATTTTAGAAATTTATGAACGCGCCTTGACATTAACATTTTACATTTTATACATATGACAACTCCAGAATTAGCTGTTGATCATGGAATGTAAGTGTAAAAAGCAGAGAGCAAAGAGCAGAGACCGAAAATATAACGGGACTTTCTGTGTCTGCGAAGTGTGGCTTCTGTTCTGCTTATCTTGTTTGTATACATTCCTCACTTGCTTATTAGATTGTGAACATTGAGAAGTGATTCATAAATAAGTTATGGAAAGTGGTAGTGAAAGTGCGTCGCCGATTAAATAGCGAAAAACGGTAAAAAGACTCCAAAAATATAAACCTGAGTGGGAGAGAATCTATGACTGGATTAGTAAAGATCCCCAAAATATGTATAATGTGAAATGTAAAGCATGTAACATAACATTCTCTATCGGGAAAAGTGGCATTGGCCAGGTGAGATCTTTTAGGTTACTTTGTTTTGTTTTTATTCAATAATATTGTCAACTGATTTGATTTGCATGTGGTGCTTAGCTTACGGTGTTTTATAACTCATTGCAGATGAAACAACATGGTGAAAAAAGCTCCACAAACTTAAAGCTGAACTTTGCAAGAAAACTTCTACATTGGATAGTTTTGTTTGATTCATTGGGCTTTTCTACTTCTGCTCCTTTTGCAAATACTTGTGATGACAAGATATCAGCCAGTGAACTTGCTTTACCGAACTATTCTCTTTGTTTTTGCGTTGACACCTGATATAAAGTAAGCTTTTATCATTTTTGCTATTCTCGCGCAAGTTGAAAGCTTCGCTATTAAAAAAGCTTTTTTAACACCAGTCTGTAAAGTGTATGTTACCAGTCAGTAAACTTTAGTTTATGCAGGTTTGCCAACTTAGAAGAAATATATTGAAAATATAAAACATTTTATAAAAAAAAATCTTATACAAAAATGAAAGCATGTCTTTTTTAGGAGTTCTTCGAGTAATTCTGATTATTTAAATTTTTTTTCTGATTTTCATTTTTCCCCCAAGTTGATAAGCCTGATTTTATCTTATATGTATTTGCGAATGTATGCAATTGATGGCACAATATTTGTGAAAATTGATAATTTTTTACAAAACTATTGTCCGACATTGAAAATGGATCACTATTATCACGCAATGATTTTAACACATTTCCTTTTTGAATAGTTTTTTCATTATATTCTAAAATTTCCGCGAGAAATCAACAAATCGAAAGATTACCCATTTTACAGAGCGATAACAGTGCCCACAAATTAAAATTTTTTCTCACAAACAAATTAACACCTCCTCAGCAAATGATGTTAAATTGTTTGCGCTAAGAGCTTTCATTGTCATTGCAAAAAACAATTTACAGCGAGTTACTTTGTATGTTAGGCGTTAACAGACATACAATTTTTTTGTCATCGCCTTGAGAATAGGTCGGTGAACCTACCATACTGTGAAACACAATCTTTCCTATAACAGCAGGACTGTGCTGTAAAACTGAACAAAATCATATATGTCGATTCTAAAACCGTTTTAAAAATGCAATTAGGACGCACTTAAATGGAAGCACTGGTTAACGAGGTTTTAGGGCCTTATGCCTTACAAACTTTACTGAATGATTTAAATGCCCCTAATTTATATTTTTGTTTGCAAACTGATGCAATAGAAAAAATGTTGTTCTTAAAAAGTGAAATTTTATTTAAATTACAATTGTGTATCAGATTTGAATTTTCAAAGTTTTTTACAACTATCAGGCCTTCTGTTATTTCGCTTATAACTCGACTTTTATTTTCGTTAGTGAATCTGCAATAGGCTCTTTGATTTTTTACTAATTTGGTTATACAATCGTATTTGCTTTTACCTAGGTTTTCTTTTAATGTTTGTTTTAAACTAATTTTATACAAATTTTTGTCTTCATCAATTATGAAATTATTTTGTTCAATAAGAATAGACTTATTGTTTATATCAGGAATTGATTCTATCAGTATTTTGTGGTATTGCTTATCTGAAAAAATTGGATTAAACATTATGCTAATTATACTGTTTCCATGGCAAGCTACAGAGATTCTTATGTTTGTTAGACTGTTTAAGTCGGATATTGAATCTAGTTCATTATTGGTTTCAATATTGCGTGATAGAATGTTTAACTTACTTGTCAAAACGACTTGTTCTATGTCATCTATATGGTTCCGTAATAATGTAATGTCGTAGTTCATTTGATAAAGTTCTTTAAAAATATTTAATTGGTTTAGTAGTTGGTTAGCGTTATTAGTAAACGTTTTTGTCATTAATTTTTGTTGTCTTTTTATATGTATTATAATATTATTTATTTGGTCTGAAAATTTTTTATATATAGAGATTTACCAGTATTTATTTGATTCGATAGCTAAGTCGTGTCCTAGTCTTGTTACTTTATCTATGTTTGTTTTTATTAGTTGTTCGTCATCACTATCCATTGGTTTGTCAATTTCTTTGAATAGAAATTGTAGTGGTAATTTGTTATCTCCAATTTTAATTTAATGTTCTTTTAAATTAATTATTGTATTCAATGGTATCAATATGTTATTACCAATTAAACCGCCGTACTTGTTATGGAATTTGCAAACGAGAAATTCCAATTTTGTATTATAGTTTCCGAATTCCTTAAAAGTAGGGATGGCAAGCTTTTCGTTTATTACAACTGCATGTTGTAGAGTTCTTACTGTCGCTGGAGCCATTGGTATCCTCCATTTAGGATCACATAGTCCTGGATTTATGAAGGAGTGTGTGGCACCCGTGTCGATTATGAAATTTAAATATTCAATTTTTGTTTTAATTTTTATATATGGTAGGTCGCTTCTGAGGCTGGTAAATGAAAATTTTCTACCGGGTAAATCATTTGTAAATTTCCATTGGTTCAACAGGTGGTTGTTGATTTGAATTTTGTTGGAAATTGTTGTTTTGTAAATTTTGCTTTGATAATGGTTCCTATTGTTATCACCATTGTTATGGTTATTTGGATTATTACCATTATTACGGTTGTATTGCCCATTATTATAATAGTTGTTATTTGAATTATTGCTATTGTAGTCAGTTCGATGTGTAGCACAAGACTGAATCTTACTTTATTAAGTTTTCTACACTTAACTCTAGGTACATTATTACTTATAATTACTTATAACATAGCTTACACTAATGATAGAGGCGTGCTTATGACAAGAGAGATGCTTACAATTCGGCCGTTCTGACGACATGGATCTCCTGATCCTGACTTTTTCCACTTAACAGTTTAACCATGCTACGAGTTACCCTATCACTTTTATCTATTAACTTTTTCTTTACAGATATGTGATTTGGACATTTATCACATTCATTATCACTAGTTGTCTTTATAACATTTTTTGATACATGGTCTTTCGATTTAATTACATTTTGACTATTGTTAGTTACTTTACATTTGACTTCTTCACCATTGTTTTCATCATGTATGTCAACATGTACGTTTTGCATTGCTAAGTTTTGTGTATCATGTTCGTCTTTCGCACCTGATATATATAGTATGGTTGTGTCAGTTTTATTTACGTTTTCTATACGGACGTTAGATATTTGGGGGACTATAGTATCTAAAGTATTCTTTTAGTGCTATTATCGTTTCTTTTGTGCTAGTTGTTTTCGTCGGATACAATCTAACAAATTTTGAGTTAGCATCAACCACCTCTAAAATATGCTTATTTTTCATATCTGTGCTGTGAATCGGACCACAGTGGTCGATGTGGATCAATTCAAAAGAAGAAATGCCTTTAGGAATCACATGCAAAAATCCTTCTTGTTTTCCATTACTAAGCTTACGCTGTCCGTCCGTCCGTCTCCTGCTCTATCTCATGAATCGTAATAGGTAGAGAGTTGAAATTTTCACAGAGTGTGTAATTCACTTGTGTGTAGAACGACAAATACAAAAATACACATTTTTAGAAGCATTGTTCTTTAATTTAATCTTTTGTTTAATTATTATTTTTTTTAATATACTTTAAGCTGTTAATCGTAGTATACTTTTAGGTTGTTAAATATGCACATAATTTAATATTTTAAGCAAAAAATCTTGTACGATGGTACAGAACCCTCCGTGTACGAGTCCGACTCTCACTTGTCTGATTTTTATTAACTCTTCATAAAGATCTATAGGGGTTGTTTTAAATACAGTTGCCCTAAGTTCGTCAAAAAGTTCTTCAATATTTCGTCTTTCGCAAAAATTATCGATTAATATATTTTTAATTTCTGAAATTGCATGACGATTTATTTCTAAAACTTCTCTAGCCTTGCCTTTAATGCGGCTTTTGTTTATGTCCGAAAATAATGCTTGTGAAAGAGTATCATATTTTTGTAGGAGTAGATGAATTATGTCGACTAAACTTAAGAAAATCCGTAGATCATTCTGGTTACCGTGAAACTCGTGTAATTTTTCTAAAAAATTTAGGGGATATATACTTAATTCTAATGGTTGTTCCATTTCTTTTCTTCACTTAATACAGATTTCATGATTTTATGTTATTAATATTAAATTTTACTTTGGTTCTCTTTATTTTTTAGGGTTCGGTACCCATACGGAGCTAACGGAACCCTATTACTAAGCTTACACTGTCCGTTCGTCCGTCTCCTGCTCTATCTCATGAACCGTAATAGGTAGAGAGTTGAAATTTTCACAGAGTGTGTAATTCACTTGTGTGTAGAACGACAAATACTAAAAATACACATTTTTAGAAGCATTGTTCTTTAATTTAACATTTTGTTTACCATTTTTTTTATTTTTGTAGTATACTTTTAGGTTGTTAAATATGCACATAATTTAATATTTTAAGAAAAAAATCTTGTACGATGGTACGGAACACTCCGTGTGCGAGTCCGACTCACACTTGGCTGATTTTTTATATATTCAGTTGCTTAATGTTTGGTGTTGAGAAACCAGTAGCTTTTTGAAATTAATTCTACAACTTTATTGATTCATCGTGATTTAAGATTTAGATCTTTTCTATTTAATGTCATCGTTAAAGAATTGCAGTCAGTGACTATTTTGAAAGTTATATCATGCAGATAAAGTCTGAATCTTTTTAAGCCGTAAATAATTGCTAATGTTCCTAGTTCGAAACTATGATACTTGGATTCTGTCTGTGTTGTTCGCTTTCTTTTTCTTTTGCATTAAGATTGCTCCGAATCCAAAAGAATTTGCATCGCAATGGAGTTCTGTTTCATTTCTAGGATCATATATAGCTATTATTAGGGAGTCTAGTAGCTTATTTTTCAAAACATTGAAGCATTTGCACTCTTCCGGACCAAAGTTGAATTTTTTATCCTTCCGATTTAAATCATAATCAAGGTTTGGCAATATTTGAAAAGTCTTTTATGAACCGTCGAAAGTATGAGGATAGCCCAATAAAGCTTTGTACTTCATGAACCTTTATTGGTTCTCTAAAATTTTGTATTGCCTTTATTCCATTGATCGTTATGGTGTAACATAAATACTTGACTTGATCTTGAAAGAATTCGCATTTGTCAGTTCTGACTTCTTAACATAAGCTTATTTTCCAATAACCTTTTAAAATTTTCTTCTAAAATGACAAAATGTTCAGTTATTTTTTCGGTTGTCATTAATATGTCGTCCAGATATATCGTTACTTTTCCGCTTCTTACCATGTCAGCAAACAAACCGTTGAAAAACGGATGGTGCATTTCTTAGACCGAAAGGCATTCGTAAATTACAACTTTTGTAGGCAATGTGAATAAGCGATTGCACAAGTCTAGTAAACAAGCAAACGCAAAGAAGAATCAACGATTAAAATTGCGGACGACAAGTAAAACACGTCACTCTTCAAAAGGTAGCGGTTGTTTTTACTTGGTGTGTCCCTTTCGAATCAACTTTCTTGTATGTCCGTCCGCCTCGGGTCTATGCAAAATACCGTACGGTGAGGCTAGTGGGACGCTAGATAACGCATTTAGAATTGCAATCAATGATAATTTCTCTATCATAATGGCACAAACAGATTTCGGCGGCGAGTACAGATGAAATTAATAAAAAAGTAAAAGTAAAGATGATTTTTTTAAATGAGCTATTGAAATTTTGCAAGTAATTTTCAGAGAAAAAACGCAACTTAAAAATAAGTATGTTCATAGTTAATTTAAGTTTGCAGCACTTTTGCTGATTTCATCGTAGTTTTAACCATTTTACACTTTGATTTGACTATGAAAAACACTGGTATACTTATATAGCTATGAAACATGTTAAATTTAACTTGTAAAACATGTTGTTTTGAATATGCCATATTTAATTTAAAGTTGAATAATATGTAATTTAAACATTGACATATTAAAAATAAAAATAAATATGCTCCATAGTTGATTTAAGTATTTTCATAGTTATTTTAAGTATGGTGGAATCTTAAATTGAAATACACTACACTTTAAATCAAGTAGATGCTCTGCAGTATGAAGACTAGTCTTGGACTAGTCCTTTTTTCGCCAGCACTGGCGAATTTCTATCCCCTAGTACATGTATTTTAGTGGTGAATTTAACATGGCGATATCATTGGACGGGGTCAATTGCCACCGCATAGCATCCCATTTCAATAGTTTTTTGCCAGTCCCATTTCACTAGTTTTTCGACTGTCCCGTTTTCGAATAAATAAAAACTGTTTCATTGGCATTTCAAAATAAATCCATTTAATAATTTTTATTTCAATCCTTAGTACTAAAAAATTCATTTTACAAGAGTTGAGAAAAAAGAAGAAGAAGCAAAGAAACAAATTGACTATATAAATTATTTTAAGGATCAATAATTGTATTGGTGCGCACGCACCTTTATACCCCTTTCTTATAGATTAACACTTAGTACAGGATAGATAATTAAATACATTAATTTCATAATAAACAAAAACAAACACAAAATAACAATAATAATGAATTATGTTTTCACAATATATTGCCAAAAATTTAATTTTTGAGACAGTTGAAATAACTCCAATCTGTGCTAAAAATAAGTGAATTTGAAAGAAAGTACTTCCTCAACAACATTAACTGTCTTAAATTATCCTTATGTACTATTCTGCCATTAACTTTAACGATGGAACCCAAATCCTCCTCCACTTTATCTTCTACATATAACTGAGTTAACTTGTTCCCCAGGCGACGGTTTGATCTAATCAAAAGCCTATCTCCTACATCGAAGGCACGTGCAACATGGTTATGATTATGGGTTATGAGTTCAAGCTCCTGAGCTCTTTTCACATTAGTAGATACTTCCACATTACTTTGCTCCGACGCACCCGAATGAAAAACCTCTGATGGTTTTCTATGTGTTACCGAATGGATAGTCCTATTATATTCGAAAGTGTCCAAAAGGATTAGGTCGGCGGTATCCTCAATACCCCTCTCAAGTTTCAAGCACCTGACAATCTCTGCCAAAGTACTATGAAGCCTTTCCACCTGTCCATTTGAAGTACTAAGAAGAGGAGGCGAATTCACAATCTCAATATCAGAGTTATTTAAGAGAATAGCTTTAATGGTGTTTGAATTTAAAGATTTCTCATTATCGCAGAAGACAATTCTAGTACCAGAGCACAAGTTTATCAATGACAGAATTTTTGGTTTAATATCAACAAGGGTTCGAGATTCTATAACCTGAATGACTGCAAACTTCGAAAATTTGTCGACACAAGTAAGTGAATTGAATTGGTTGAATAAATAGCAATATGCAATATCTCCCCAACATGTGTGGGGACAGGAGTTCTCCCAATCGGGTATCTCTTTGGGTGCCTATCGTACTTTGACCTGGAGCATATTCTACAATTCAATGCAACTTCTCTTGCCTTTTTCTCCATCCTAGGGAAAATATAATCTCTCAAGATTTGCTTTACATTCTCTTGTGCCGCTCGGTGAGCCCTGCAATGTTCTTGATTTATTATTTCTAGCTGATCACTGGCATCAAATATATCCGTTACGAAAGTTTTCACATACTTGAATCTTGTCGCAGGAAACATTTCCACCAATCTATGCTGAATTTGAGCTAGAACTGAAAAATCGCAATGTAAAGCATTAACCACCCCTGGCTTGATTGCTTCTTGGAGCGTTCCCATCAAATCGTCAAATGTCGAAAAAGTAATAAAATGCCTCAACTTGCTTCCAAAAAGAATATTTGTTCTTTTCAATGGAGATTCCCCTGTTCCAGTATCAACTGATTTACATAACAGTTTACTGTCTTGTCCACTGACTCAATCGTGTAAGTAAGGGATTCCTCACTATGTATTATTGCCACTTCTGAGTTTGATACCTCTTCTACAGCGTTGATACACTGTCGGGATAGAGCATCGGCAATGAAATTTTCCTTTCCCAGCTGTAATGAAGTTTAGCGTTATACTCCTCAATAAAAACCTTCTATCTCTTTATTTTTGCATTGGAATTTCGATCAGAAACCGCGAATGTAAGGGGTTGGTGATCAGTAAAAATATTTATAGACTTTGCCCTATACAAGTAAAGTCTTAGTTTTTTCAGGGCCCAAACTATGGCCAATAGCTCCCGTTCGTTGGTAGCGAAATTTTCCTCCCTCTTTTCTAGTGTCCCGGATATCATGGTAATAGGCCTACTCTCCTGGGACAACACTGCACGTAGGGCATAAGACGATGCATCTGTTGTGAGATCAAACTGTTTACGAAAATCCGGATAAGTTAACATAACATCATCTGAGACTAGTATTCGCTTTAATTTTTCAAACGCCTCACTCTGTTTTGCATCAAAGGATAATTGTATCCTTTTTGATTCAGATGCCGGTACCATACTATTTTCACCTCTGAGGACATTAGTCAAAGGACCCTCTATTTTTGCGTAATCCTTTATGAAGCATCTATAGTAACCGACCATTCCAAGGAAGGAACTCTGACCGTGCAAATTCGTTGGTTGTGGAAAATTCTCTATTGCCTCCACCTTCTCTGGACACGACTTAATACCCTTTGCGGACACCGTAAATCCCAAATAATCTAATTCCTCTTTGAAAAACTTAGACTTCTCGACTGACACTCGCATGTTAGCAAAAAAAAAAAGACTGCTGAGAATAGCTTCCACATGCTTTAAATGTTGATCCATCTCTTCAGAGAAACGAAGCAATATCTTCAGATGTGTTCTCTAAGAACATCATCGATAGCTCTTTGAAAAATGCTTGGTGCATTTTTGAGTCCAAAGGATAACCGACAAAAATCGTATTTGCCATTAAAGATTGAATGGGTGGTCTTTTCCCGATCTCGCTCCGCCAACCTAATCTGGTGAAAGCCAGATTTTAAATCCAGAGTAGTAAAAAATTGAGCATTCCCCAAATTTGAGAGGATTACTCTAATGTCTGGTATAGGGTACGCATCAGCCATTTTTTTTTTTTATTTAGTTTTCTGAAGTCTATTACGAGACGTTTTTTTCCTCATCCAGGCCTTTTTTATTCACTACCCAAATGCGGCTATTGTATGGAGACCGTGAAGGTCTAATTATGCGATCAGTAAGGAGAGGTTGAATTTCGCTTTTAACAAAATCGTTGAAAGCTACCGGATATGGATAATACTTTGAATAACATGGCTCTTCGTCCTTAGCACGAATCGAATCTATCACATTGATGTTATAGGGAAACGCCTCATTAGGGTCAGCAAAGACTCCCGGTACTTTTTTTATTATTCCCTGAAATGCTTGTTTTATATCATCTGGTATTGTTTCTGACTTAACCTGAAGATGACCAAGATCCTGGCTTTTAGCATAATGTAACTTCTCACACCCCGCTTCCCATATGAGTGTGTCATTTGCAAGGTCAATTTTCACTCCATTTTCTTTCATGAAGTACAATCCCACTATTTCGTCAAACGTTGATAAGCTTGGCAATATAAAAAAAATTGCTATCCTACCAAAAATATTTACCTTACATTTCTCCTTAATTGTTGTTAAGCCATGAATGGACTTAACCGAAAAAACCTTATCGACCGGTTTAATACCTTTCAAGGCAGTCAAAGGCTTAAGATAATTCTTAGAAGCCCCCATATCGATAAGTAATTTAATCTGTTGCCCCCCTATTGTCCTGGGAATCCAGGAAAGGTGGGATTTTGCTTTAAAAAATTAACCTGATCAGTTTCCTCCGTCAAAGATTCATAGTACAGCTCAGACGGAGTCGGTAATTCGAGTACGTCCTGATCTAAATGATTGACCCTTTGGATTTTTGGGCCAGTGGCGCGATCAGATTCTGCTTGACGCTTCTGTTGCCCCTGATTTTGACCATAATTAAGGGAGGGTTGCAACCTAAGTCGTGATGTGGAAAGATCAATGTCCTGCTGACTCAAGCTGCTGAAAATCTCTTCGCTGTTGCCCTTGGTTGCCTTTATTTTGGTTATTATCAAAAAAATTAGGGTTTTTTGTCTTACCGAATTATTTCCCTCAGAACCATTTGGCATGTTATTACCTCGCCTATTGTTGCCGTTGTTAATCCTATTATTGTCATTATTCCCATTAATTTTTTGACCATTATTATTGCCATTATTATTACTATTACTAATATTTCTTCTATTGTTGCCTCCAGGTTGCGATTGGCAAAGTGTGCAGCGAACACATATCTCTCATGGTTCGCATCAGCCAGTTGGGCCGCGAATAGAATATCGCACAAGGGTTTCTTAAGCCCGGATATGAATACCCTAAGAGCATCCGCCCTATACTTTTCATTCATTGATTCTGCTATGTCTGCATTATAAGACATGATTGTTTTGTTGGTGAGCAAGGTCAACTTATTTTCTACCTCATCGTAAAATTCTATCACTGATAGGGAACCCTGTCTCAAAGTAGAGATCTCCTGTTCCACTAAGTAAATAGGACGCTTGTCGGCATACGTAAAATCCAATCTTGCTATGATTGCTTCGAAGTTCAGAACAGTGTTAAAAGGGGATAGAACTGTATTAGCTGCGCCACGAATTTTATTATGGATAATAGCTACAGCTTGGAAGTGTTTTGAACTTCCATCAATACTTTTGAAAATTTCATAAGCATTGTGTGCGACTTCCCGCCATGAAACATATGTCTCCAACTGCCCATGAAACTCTGGCAAGGTCTTGACTACATCCAGCGTTTATTCACACTTTACCCCAGGCACTATTTTTTCCCTTTCGAATATTTTTACAGCCGCACTCCCTTTCACTTTATTTTATTAATAGAATAAATTGCCAAAAAAATATATAATTTTGACTTACATGAATTGTATGGCCAATCTTTGCTGTTGCTGCTGACTGTTGTGATGCTGTTCGCTGGTGCACTGTTGGTAACTGTTGTTAACCGTTGTTAAATGTTGTTGGACACTGTTGACTGTTGTTTAACAGTTGATGACTATTGCTAACTGTTGTTAATTGTTGTTAACTGTTGTTGGCCGTTGTTGGCCGTTGTTGACTGTTGTTAACAGTTGTTGACTGTTGTTAACAGTTGTTGACTGTTGTTAACAGTTGTTGACTGTTGTTAACAGTTGTTGACTGTTGTTAACAGTTGTTGACTGTTGTTAACAGTTGTTGACTGTTGTTAACAGTTTTTGAATGTTGTTAACAGTTGTTGACTATTGTAGATCGTTGTTAACTGTCGGTAACCGTTGATGACTGTTGCTAACTGTTGATGACTGTTGTCAACTGTTGTTAATTGTTGTTAGCTGTTGTTAATTGTTGCAGAATGTTGTAGATCGTTGTTAATTGTTGCTGTATGTTGTAGATTGTTGCTAACTGTTGATGACTGTTGTTAGTTGTCGTCAGCTGTTGTTAATTGTTGCTGAATGTAGTAGATCGTTGTTGGTAACCGTTGTTTACTGCTGCTAACTGTTGATGACTGTTGATTACTCTTGTTAACCATTGATGACTGTTGCTAACTGTTGATGACTGTTGCTAACTGTTGTTAATTGTTGTTAGCTGTTGTTAATTGTTGCTGAATGTTGTAGATCGTTGTTAATTATTGGTAACCGTTGTTGACTGTTGTTGACTGTTGCTCACTGTTGATGACTGTTGTTAGTTGTTGTTAGCTGTTGTCAATTGTTGTTGAATGTTGGTGACCGTTGTTAACTGTCGTTAGCTGTTGTTAACTGTTGCTGATTGTTGTAGATTGTTGCTAACTGTTGTTAACTGTTGATGACTGTTGCCAACTGTTTTTAGTTGTCGTTAGCTGTTGTTAATTGTTGCTGAATGTAGTAGATCGTTGTTGGTAACCGTTGTTGACTGTTGTTGATTGCTGCTAACTGTTGATGACTGTTGATTACTGTTGACCTTTGATAACTGATGAAAATGTGTTCTTGTCATTATCGTCCTATGCTGCATTGCACTGAAGTATGTATTTCTTCTGAAACAACAAAAGGCACACAAACAAACAGGCCGCCGTACATGCAAAACAAAACTGAACGTATTTTTCGATGTTCTTTATTTCTATTACTTCTTCAATTTTTTATAATTGTTTTACTTTTGCAATTGTTCGATTTTACATTACACACAATTTGAATTTTGAACACGCACAAAATTTAAAATTTTATTTTTTTAACTTATTAAATTTTCCGCACGCACTTTTTCGCGTGCCCCACGTTGGGCGCCAATTATTTTAAGGATCAATAATTTTGCTGGTGGTACTCGTCGCACCAATACAATTATTGATTGATATTTTTTATGGTGGCTCCTTGCGCACCAAAGGAAAATTCCTTATTTAATTATTATCTATTTTTATTTAATTGGAGCAGCACTCGTGCTAGCTCCTCGAGTTCAAGATTAAGACTAACTAAAATAAATCTAATAAGACGAATAAGTAAACTTAATTCTAAGGCACATGCAAGTGCCGTTTGGAAAGCTTAGATAGTAACTTTCACAGTATTTCTCTATCTGGTAATTTCTACTCTTCGTAACTGCATACAATAGAGAGGTACTGTAAAAGATATTATCTACCTATGTATTAAAGGTCAAGGAAGTGCAAATAGCAGTACCATAACTTGTATTAAAGGGCAAGGAAGTGCAAATAGCTGTACCATAACTTATACATGGATTCAAAGGTTGCCATCATCAGCGATGGATTATTCCTGCTTCCTTTGCAAATAGTGCTTCTTGTGCAAACGATCCAGGCTTTTCTTGCCGTGAACACCTTTAATGTTGGAGGAGTCTATGAAAGAAGCAATTAAAATTTAAATAAATACACTTTTTCACTTTTTTCCTTACCTTTGGTTATGATGGCCCATTATGCTAATTTTGTTTTAAAAGAAGAACTGAATATAAAGAAAGATACAATTAAAATTTTAATAAATACCTTTTACTTACCTTGTTGTATGACGCCGGCACCAAATAATAAGACAAGTGTCTTTCAGAATTGACACAAATCTTCTTAAATGTACTGGTTCGACAATACACATGTTCACTACACTCGGTAAAATTTCATAACGGTTCTTTATCACATTCTTTCGATTTAATGTTCCGCTCTCGACACCAGTTCAAAGAGAGTAAACAAATTGTTGCCTCTCAATTGTTCTCTCTTACTGACTCGCTTCTGTTGAAAATATGACTAGGAATTCGCTAGCAGAAAAGGGACTGGTGAATAACTAGCGAAACGGAGACAATTGCCACCGAGCATACTGCAGGGTGCTTACTTCATTTATTTAAAGGAAAATAGAAATACTTAATTTGAGAAGAAAAATGTAAGTGTGCATTATTAATGTATGTATGCACACATTGACAGTTATGAATTGGAATTTTTTCGCATTTCATATTCTATTTCTTTTCTGCTTTGTGCTCGTTATCAGTCGAACTAACTCAATGAAAGCGTCATAACCGCATGAATAGTGCGAAGTGAATATAAATATGTAAATCAAAGTTGATAAAATTAATACATAATTAAAAGTTAGTAAAATAAATAATTATAAAATTTTTAATAAAAAGAAAAATAATTAAATAATAAATAAGAAGGTAAGAAAAGTGTATATGGTGTCTGTATATAACCGACCTATTCTCAAAAGGTAGTAAGGCCTAGCAACAGTACAACTAGGCTCATTCGCTCACCTAGCACTGTTTGCTAGCTCCATCGTTCTAGGTTTAGATTGGTAGATTTAAACAATAAATTGGAATAATATGGGAGCTATTACCTCTTCCAATATTCAAAGAACTTAAACTGAAAGATATTAAAAAAATATTTAAATAGATGTAGAATGATGTTTATATAAGGTAAAGCGGAAACTATTTGCAGCATTTGAATCTATTATAACAGTCTGATATTCAATAAGAAATCCAAGTATTCTTAGTAGATACATGTCTACAATTATTTTTGATTTGGGGTATAGGTTACCAAGAACAGACAAGACCGTCACAGTCTTTTCTCTACTTCATTAAATAATTGAAGTTAACAATAATCATATCAGCATATTTTATAGATTTTGAGAATAGGTCGGTTAGTGTATGTTTGTAGTACATAAAATTTTTTTTCTATTGTTTGCTTTGTTCTCTTCTTTGTGTTGTGCATATGTCCGTCCGTCTTTCATCAACGAAGGACAAATACGTCATTTTTGTTATTTTGTTTTTGTTTTAATGTAAAAATTAATCATCAAACATTAATTCTTCTGTGACAAAATGCAAATGTTTTTACTCTTATAAGAAGAGTACGCGTATACAAAGGATGACAACTAATACTAATAATTTTTGACTTTGCTTTACACTTGCTGACTTCTAAATGGGACATCTTCGAAACGAAGATTGAAACGTATTACAATTCCAATATACATAATGCTAACTGCCAGCAGCTATTAACCGAGGTGCAGCTTGCGGAAACTGTTGGAAAGTAAAATATAAGAATTGCTTTATTTTCATACTGACTTTTAATAATCTTCTTAATTAATTTGTTACATTATTACTAGTTTCTTGCTATCAGTTCTGCTTTCTTCTTTTTAATTTAATGGCAAATCCGGTTCCAAGAAGAAGATAACCTTGCTGGATGCACAAGAGTTTTGTGCTTCGCTTAGCTTCCGTAGCGGACTACTTATCCAAAATTAAGGAAATAATTTTAAAAAATTTCGATAATTGCTGTACAGTGCAACCTTTTATAATAATAGATGGCGTTAACTCTTTCGATTTAACCGTTTTTTTTGTATATTTTGACAAAAATTTGTATAAGTTACATTCGTTTAACGAATATTTAGATGTTTGTTTTAAATTTTTTAATACATTGAATTTAAAATATCCGATAGCATTACAGCTATCTTGTTTTTTTGTACAAAAAAAAAAAACATGTAACTTTCAAATTTAATTTAAGCATTATACTATACTATTTTATATTTTACTACATTATATTACATTAAACTATACTGTCATATACTTTATAACATTATTTTATAATACATTACACTATACTATTTTATATTTTGACTACATATTACATCATACTATACTATTTTATAATGTACTACATTAGATTTCTTTTACACATTATATTATATTACATTACATTATACTATATTATTTTATATGACATTAAATTTCTTTTGTTTTCAATAAAATAAATATATATATATAAAAATCGCATTTTGTATTTTCATTTAAACTATCAAAAATAGTTAAATCAGAATTTAAAATATTTATTTCATTTATGGAAAACAGTTAAATTGAAGAGTCTGCTTTTTAAATAAAAAATAAAAAAAAACAAATAAAATTTAAATTAACAAATTTTAAATCAACTATGAAAGGTTCTCAATTTGACTATACTTCATATTTAAATTCAATATAATTCCACCTTAATTCAAATATGGTTCCATTTTGAATTAAACACAAAAATTTCTTAAATTAACTATGGACATATTTGATTGAAAATTTAAGTGTACACATTTCAATTTGACTATTTTACACGTTGCAGCAAAACCATTTGTAAAAATAGTAAATACTTAAATTTACAACGTTTTTTCTCTGGGTGTACAATGCACTATGGTCGGAAATGCCATTTTTGGCATGAAGTCAAAATTTTCATGAAAATATATTTGTATTTTAACTGAATATTCGTAAATTACATAGTCCAAGTACAATTAATTGAAATTAGAATATGATCTGGTGACAGCCCTATTGCCTTAATAGGGTTGCAAAGTGCACTGTATGTTCACCTGTTTCTTTTTGTAAACAATGCGGAGAACTTATTCTAAACTTTATAGTCCTGGCAAATTGATTTGAGTAAATTTAAAATTTTTGCAAAATATGGAAAAAAAGTTCAAGGTATGTAGGAAGTGTATAATATACTCATATGTGTAATGTGAATATTTGTCAATTTGTATTTCTGTGAATTGTTTTAATTATGTGTTATAATAGAAAATATCGAACCATTTTGTAGTCGAGCTAGATGTCTAATCGGATTAATTCAATAGTTTTAATTTTGTAAAATGTCGACATGAATAAATTGTTTTGATCGTATTATATGCGTACTATGTTTTTCTCATCTTAAAACTAAACTGCAAGTTTTGAAAAGAAACAATGCATGATTTTAATTCAGTCACTAAGCAAAATTCACAAAAGGCATTTTGAATCCCTAGCCCTAACATCGCTCTATATGGGCGGTAAGATTGGGCGTGGTCGTATTGTTCTGAAATTTTGAATATTTCTTTTTAATGTCATAAATAGCAAATTTACCAATTTAGGGCTATTTAACATCATTATTAGACTCTATGCCAAAAAAATGGCATTTCCGACCATAGTGCACACTACGGAAGTTTTCCAGATGCTTACACAGCAGAAGCTTATGCTTAAGAAAGTGCAAATGTAGGAATTAAATAAATTATCATGTCGGTAACTCATAACCACAATGCGCAGAAATAAAACGAAAAATAGAAACGACGCCGAGATCGCGACGCCGAGCGGAGTGCTTGAAAATATAGAATTACATGAAGATGCCACATATTTATATTCTTTATCAGCAAGTTACGTATTTAATGCCAAAGTTTTTGACAATACCATGCAGTAAGGGGGAATAGCAGAAAATTAATTGTCATAAAAATACATCGACCTCTCAGTTTCCGTGTTTGGTCTATACTAACTCTTATTTTCTGTTACATCGTTACTTAGGTTCAGACATACATATTGTAATATTGTATATACATAAATAAAAAATAGTTTATTCATTTGTGAACGATCTGTTTGGGTCTATCAACGTCTGTTTAAGAACGCCTAGGTTCATGTTGCCACTGAAGCAAAGTAGAGTACGCAGAAACGGTCGAAGCAGAGGGGAGACGGCAGAGGAAGCGTCGGATGTAAATAGCGCGACGAGACGAGTTGATTTTAGACATGTCCGTCTGTCCATCTGAATGTATTCAAACTAGTCCCTCAGTTTTATTAGAAAAACTTTTTTGTTTTTTGTACTATCGACTTGAATTTTTGACACTATAAGTATGCAAGTACTACAACCGCATAGCCAAAGTGAATCTTCTTTTTACTGGTTTCGTTTTTTACCAGATACCGAATACCATGATACCAAGAAGCTGTGAACAGCCTTAAGACCCAACTATTGTATATACCACGCTTTGTGGCTTCGCGATCTTCGTGGTGAACTAAGAATAGCTGTTTTTGTGAATAGCAAACAATGATTTGATGTAACTTGAAGTCTTTAAAGCGTAGAAGGCCAATAAAAAGCGTCTAAAGCCAAAGTCACAAAGCGTGGCCTGTAGTATTTTGTTTTTATTTGAAACTTTCTTAGTAGGCATTATATGATGAAGTGAAAATTCATTCATTCTTAAGTATATCGAAATCAAACGAGAGGATCCAACTAAAAAACATTTCGAAAATGGAAGATGACAAAATTAAGCGCTGCGAGAATGTTTTCGCTGAACAAATTGGAGATCTAGCCAATTTTGTTAAAAGTAATTGTGAACCAATGAAAAAGACACAAACGAGAAAGAAAGTCTCTTTCAAGACCGTCGTATAACATATCACATTCACTGAGGATTGGAAAGTAAAAGTAAAGCAAGATAAATTGCATACAGAAGAAGATCAACATTTGGGTTTTTTACCAAGTCGCAACTTTTGACATGGAGTCAGAAGATGGATCTAATTAATAAGAAGTCAGTCATTTTTGAGTGTTTGTTCAAGTAAATAGAAATGGGACTATCCTAAATTTTTTTTTTGTGAACTTATAATAAAAACATATTTTAATTTATTGCGTTTATTATTTGTATCATTTCAATTATTTTTGCCAGTTTTGCTTGCTTACTCGACTATGGGGAAGCAAAAAGGAGAATTATGTTTTTGACCGGTATGTTTCTATATCCTAACATTATAACATATAAAACAAATGAAAATCTTCTACATTAATTATAACCTATTATATACCTAAACATTTAAAAAACATTCTTGTGATAATCATCTCTGAAACTTATATAACAAATAAATTCAACTATTCTAATAGCAAGGTCAACAAAATATAACTAATTACGCATTCTATTCAATTCCAACGCGACAAGGAAAATCTATTTAGCAATGTCCGTTCTCCGTTCTCCGAGGCTCCCATAAAAAATACATTTATAAATCATAATTGTTGACTCATTTTCCAAAGCTTACTTAATCTTTTATTTTCTGTGCAAAATTTCAGCTCTCTAGCTCAAAAATTGAGGGACTAGTTTGCATACATATTGACAGACAGACGGACATGGCTAGATCAACTCGTCTCGTCACGCTGATTAAGAATATATTTACCGATGTCTCCTTCTGTGTGTTACAAACGTCATGACAAACTTATACTGCGTGAAGAGTATAATGATAAGTAGCTCAATGACTTAAGACCCAAATACATTAACGACTTCGGCGATAAGCTGTAATATCGACAGAAGCGCTATTGCAGCTTCAAACAACGCAAGCGACGTGGAACAACACACTCGTAAACAAAAAATATAGTCTCTGGATGGTGTCTAGACATTGATACTGACTCGAAACGAATGTTTTCGCTTTCGTTTTTATTTTTTTTTATATATAAAGGTGTGTGACCATCGACTCCAAAAAAAAAAAACAATAATTGTACATTATATTATCCTAATAATTTGATTGTCTTTTAAACAGTCTACACATACATACAATTAAAAATGTTTGTTTAGGTGAACTCTAAATAAATATTTTGATAATTGTTTGTTAGTCATAGGTATGCGTTGAGTTAGATGTGAAGTTTAAGTGGGTACCTACATTCTTGCATAGATCTTACATTGAGTAAACAAAAATAAGTTGATTGTGAGTTGAAGACAAGAATACGTATTTGTTTTTTTACTTTTTAGTTTTTTTTTTTTTTTATGCCATTTTCTTTATTTGCAACTGTCGTTAGAAGACAACCAGCGAATTTTATCGTGAAATGTAAGTCACATTAGTGTTTGGATGAGTTAATCACTCATCCGGGAAACGGAGAGGGAGATCTAGTGGATGTTGCCTTTTCATGCGGATGCAGTGCCCCAAAGCTGTATATCGTAAGTCCATGCCGGTTTCAGTATGGCCTTGTACAGTAACAACTTATTTCATAGCTTGAGCTTCGAGTCTGACCTGAAGAGCCAACTAAACTTCAGGTCCAACTGCCTTCGTTTGGTCATAATGTGGAATTGCCAGGTGAGATGCCTGTCTAGTGTCAGTCCCAGATACTTTACGGTGGAGTTTCTTGGTAAGGCGTCACCGTTGATGAAAACAGCAGGGCAAGTCGAGCGGTTCAGGGTGAAGGTACATACGTTGATTTATCTGCATTGACGCAGATGTTCCACCTCTTCAGCCAAGGCCCCATGAGACCCAATTGGTATTGCAGGAGAGCTGAGGCTACAGCCGGGTCACTGTTACTCGCCAACAGAGCAGTGTTATCCGCGTATGTCGCTATAGAGAGTTTCTCGTCCCTTAAGATTGGGAGGTCAGATATGTAGAGTGTGTATAGGATGGGTCCCAACACAATGCCTTGAGGAACTCCCGCTAGCATATTCTTTATGTCGGACTCTTGATCTTCGCATCTGACATAGAAGGTCCTTGTTAAGAAACAATCTTAGTATCAGGAAAAATGGAGCTAGCAGCAATTTCTTTAGCTTAGACAGGAGGCTGGGATGCCAGACTCTGTCAAAGGCTTGTTGGACATCTAGGAAAGCAGCAGACTAATACTCGTTCGAAGGTATTTAAAAATTTTTGTGCAACTCGGTGGCATTGCTCTGGGGTTCCGTGACATCTCCTGAACCCGAACTGGTAGTCTGGAATCATGCGTCCTTCGTCCGGCAGCGGCAACACTCTAACCAAAAGTTGTCTTTCGAATACTTTGGAGAGTATAGCCAGTAAGCTAATCGGGCGATAGGAGCAAGGTTTGTGCTCAGGTTTTCCAGGCTTTGCTATCAAGATTATCTCAGCACACATCCACTGAGCTGGGAAGTGGCTGAGCCTCAAGATGCCATTATAAATAGCTGTTAAGTACAGAAGAGCATTGTGGGGTAAGGCTTGGATAGCACATACGTTGAGATTTAGTTTTCTTCAGGCATCTAACCTCTTCGATAACCTCAGGAACATCCACTGGATGAATTGGCAAGTCCATCTGACAAGCCACATCGATGAAGTCCAGAGTTGTCTGTTTGTCGGTAGGCGAGCAGAAATCGAAGGGATTGAAGGTGGTTTCCAGATGATTGGCGAATTCCTGCGCTTTTTCTTCACTTCATCTGCACCAGGAACCATTAGGACGCTGGATGGGCGCTTTGCTCTTTGTTTGCTTTTTGAGGTAGCTCGTCGCGTTCCTGGCTCCGCTTCGGCAAGGAATTCACTGATAGCATTATTTCTGGACTCCGACAGTATAGTTTTTAATTCTCTAGTTGCTCGGTTTAGTGCGTTTTTATCCATCAGATTTCTAGATATGTGCTGTACTCTTCTGAGTCTGCTTTTCACACGAACCATGTTAGCAATCTCCGCAGACCAAAGGTGCAGTATGTTCTGCCAGGAGGGGCTGAGGTTCCGATAATCGCAGCTTCGTGGATATTGCGCGCAAGTAACTCTACAGCATCTTCAATTCCTTCACCGGAGTTAAGTTGGATGTTGGGATCGATTGTACAAGGTTATTTTTGTGGATTTCCTAACAATTTTAGGTGGTCGGCTTACAATATTCACTGGAACATTGATAAGAATTATAACAGCACAATGGTCCAAGCAGAGATCCAGGCAGTTCTCCGCAATAACTTTGTTCGGGTCTATGCCCTTAGTCAGGGCAATGTCCAGAATGTCAGGGATCTTCTGCGGGTCAGTGAGCCAGTAGGTGGGATCCCCTGAAGAGTGACTGGTGATGTTCAAGCTTTGTAAATATTTGGAGAGGCTAACTCCTTTTGGGTTGCAAACTCGTGAGCCCCACCAAGTGTTTTTGGCGTTAAAGTCACCTCCTGCTAGGAATCTGTGGCCGAATCCACTGAGCACCTGTTCGAACATATGCTGTGTCACTATATTACGCGGAGGAACGTAGACGGCTGCAAGTGTTATATCACCAAGCGAGATTTTAACCTTCACCTCAGCAGCTTGGATCCAGTGAAGTGTGACAGGGGCTAATTCTACAAAGCTAAGACCTGTTCTTATCAAAATGGCAGCACCACCTTGAGCTCTCCTACTCGGATGGTTTGCGTGTATAAGATCGTAATGAAAAAATTGCGTGGAAAAATTGTGATAAACTATATTTAATAAGTTTATTATAGGTCTTAACCGGTTTGCATAAATCGACGCAATTTCACCAAACTCGTGAAGAACCCGAAACGAGTGGCACTTTATAAATATATGCATTCAAACGTAACTGCCAATCGAACTAAAAAAAAAAAGAAAATTCCGCAAACAAGTGAGGAAAGAGGATGTGGTTGTATCGTGGACACGGTCGTCTGTTTTGCGTGAATACATTTATATGTGATAAATATAATTATATTTTAACTCTAAAATGTCCTTCGGATTTTCATTTTTTATTTTTGATGGCAATATTTTTCTTTCGTCAGATTAAGGAATTAAGTAAATATATTACTGTGTTTTAATTTTTTTAATAATAGGTCTGTAATACGAAAAAAACGAAACAAATGGCATACAGGATACATCAAGATTTGTTGTAAACGTTAAATCAATACAGGTATTGCCTAATTATTATTTGGTAGTATTTGGAGTAGTTTCGATATGAGATAAATTAAATTCACTGAACATGAAGTCCGGCAAAGAGCGATCCTGTGTGACATTAACATTAAAATCTCCGACTAGTCCGAATCGACTGATTCCGAGAATTATACAGCGTCTAGTGAAAAGTAAACTTCGTGCAAAATGTCATTGCTAATTGAAAAACTGAGGGACTAGTTTGCATATACAGACGGACACGACTAAATCAACTCGTCTTGTCAAGGTGATCAAGAATTTATAAACTTTATGGGGTCTTTCATGTCTCCTTCTTCAAATTTCATGACAAACTTATAATACTATTCACTGCGTGAAGAGTATAAAAAAGTATGAGCAATAGCGACAAAGGCCTTCAGCTCAAAAGTTATTTACATTGAATTGATAAATTTACATAAAGCTATCCTAAATGTACCGCCAATTGATCTCACCATAGAGAACAAAGCGGAAAAATTCGCAGTAAGGCTATGTGCAATAGAGCAATTCTCTTACTGACCCTTTGGGCTTAGCTCTATTTGGAATTCGTCAGTTGATCTAGACTATATGGTTCCAAAAATGGTCTCTGGAAATAAAATAAAAGCCATTATAGAAAAGGATGGTTGGCTAATGGGCATAGGCCTGGAATGCAAAACCTTCAACATCTATACAGATGGCTTGAAAATGAGTGAAAGAGTTTGAGCTGGTGTATACTGCGCGGAGCTGAATACTGAAAATCATTCAAGCTTCCGGATTACTGCAGCATTTTCCAGGTGGAAGTATTCGTCGTAAGAATGGCTGCTGAACTTGCATGTATAGATACCACTATCAACTCTCACATAAATATATTCATAGATAGCCAAGCTGCTATAAAAGCAATAACGTCATACTGCTCATAATCTAAAAATATTCTACAGTGCAAGGTAGCAATGAGAAGACTGGCTGCGCAACGCAAGCTGTGTATCTATTGGGTACCGAGCCACAAGGGCATAGAGGGAAAGGAGACTGTTGACGATGCAAGTTACCAAGTTATGCAATAAGCGTAATGATGTCACTCAATAAGTTGTACAAATACAAAATGCACTTACAGAAAAAAGCAAATGCTAGATGTCGAAATTTTAGCAACTGCAGAACAGCTAAAGCCATGTGTAATGGCTATAGTGGAAAGTATGGAAGACAGGGAAACTCGGGAACATCTCTTATATTTCTTCTCGGCACTTATGAGAACTCGACAAAAGTACCTAGGAGCTTTACAGTTTAGAGATCTAAGCGATATTGCTAAACTGGTGGTAAATCAACTGCTAGGATTTTCCAAAAACGCGAGCTTTTTAAATGATACATGCCTTCGCTAAATCGAATCATATAGGTACTCCATCTGGTATCGGTAGGAACCTTAGGTCTATGCGTGGCTTGGCCAACCAGTATTACTGTACAAAAGCAACTTAGCCTAAAAATATGTGTAATTAACAGGAGCGCAAACTGGATATTACATCTAGTTCGTAATATAATACTTTTCAATTAATTAACAGCTAAACCTAAATTTGATTACAAATTTACAGGCTACTTAAATTATTATTATAAGATAAGATTTAAGATATAAAATATAGAATAGAAGTTTTCTGGCCAAATAGTTCGGATAAGCCGCTAATCTTACGGTAGACGTCTTTGATTGTGCCTGCCTCTTTCTATGTCACTGGTTCGCAGATACCAAGGAGCATCAGTGATTCTTCTAAGCGTTTTAGCTTGAAAAACTTGAATCCTAACTAAGCTCGACTTTGCCGCAATGCCATAGATCTGTATTCCATATCTCAAACTGGGGGCAAGAAAGCATTTGTATATGAGCACCTTGTTCCGAAAGGACAGCTTATTTTGAGAAAGCAGTAACCAGCTTATCTTAACCACCTTTAAGCGAAGCCACAACTACTGCAATATGCAATCTAAATGTAAGACGCCTGTTTAAGTATATACCCAGGTAACTATGTCTCGTATGATGTTCTAGGGGTTGACCACTAAAAGTTAATCCTGGGCAAACGTCGCTTCTAAGGGTGAATGTAACACAAACGCATTTCGCGACATTTAAGGCAATGTTCCACTTACGAGTCCATGCATCGAATTTGTGTAGATAAGCCTGCATGACATTTATCGCACTCGACACACAGGAATCCTTGATAGCATAGCTGTATCATCCGCATACATTGCAATCATAAAGTCTGAGTTACTTATATTGCATGATGTGGGTATAGGTATATCATGGGTAAAAAGAGAGTAAAGAGTTGGAGATAGGCAACTCTCTTGGGGAACTCCAGCCTTGACTGTTCGCGACGATGAGCATACACCATCCTGCACCACAAAAAAGGATCTGTTGTTCAAGAAGCTTTTAACAATCACAAATAATTGTGAACGGAGAAGCTTTAATGTTTGGACAAGTAATCCCTCGTGCCATACTCTGTCAAAAGCTTGTTTAACGTCCACGAAGACAGCGACTTTAAATTCCTTTGCCTCAAAACTTCCGTGTTTCTCTCGAAAGTCCAGCTCAGAATCCTCCTTAATTAACATCTATTCAAGATTTTTCCATGCGATGGCAGCTGACTAATTGGCCTGTATGAGTTTGGTCTGGATTTTTACCAGGCTTGGGAATCATAACTATTTGAGCCCTTTTCCATACAGCCTGAAAATTACCTATCATAAGGACTGAGTTACATATCAGGATCAGAAAAAGCAACGCCTTAAACGGTAGCAGTTTGATTATTCTATTATCAATATTATCCTCTCCAAGAGCTTTACGGTTGTTATGAGTTTTGATTTCGACCTCCACCACTTGAATAGTAAGAGGTAATAGAGAGGTACCGGAGGAGTCGTTTGAAATGGGGCTGGAAGCTCTTTCCTTACAACTTCCATCTGCTCTTTAGATGTAGTGTTAAATGGTTGAAAACGCTCCTCAAGATTTTCTGCGAAAGCTTCGCCTCGCTCCCCCGCTGATCTTTAACAGTATGTTTGGATACGCTTTACTTTTTATATCATCTGGTGGTTTTCTAAAGGACCTAGTTGGAGCTAATATTAGGACTAATAGACTCAAGAAACCTGTCCGTTTCCTGCTGACGCAACACAGTAAACCCCCTTTTGGCCCTATTGCAGATCTGGAATCTCCTGTTCTCCCAAATTCCCTTCTTAGCCTCTTCTTGAGGGAAAGCAGTTCTGCAGAAATGGGGTGCAACGGACTATATTGAATAGCATGATTCTGAAAAGTATTTTGTGAAGGAGCAGATGATAAAGCAGCTGAATGTATTTTTTTTTTGTCCCATGTCATTAGGGGAGTGGTTCTCTATATATATGTTTAACTAGCATAGCCCGGCGCACGTTGCTGCTGCCCCGTCGTGAAGTTAGTATGCGATTTTTGTAGTCATTGTTCTTTTGATAATTGTATGGCGGCAATTTATATAGGTTCTTAATATAATAATCGAATGGTAGATTACCATAAGTTTGTGGCGGTTACGGTGGCCCCCTCTGACGTTAGTACTTCTCGACATGCTCACCAACAACAGGTCTACCAACACTGATGCCGGAGAGTCATTTGTGATGTTGAGAAACACTGCTCTCTCGTTTGGACTAATATACTACCGACACCACGTTTTAAGCAAAAAAGAGAAATAAAGTGATTTAACAAGAAACACAACAAATATACATTGTTTGATTTGATGTGGCATTAAGCCACAAATGGTGACCCCGACTGAAAAAATAATAAAAAGAAAGAACAATTAACATACAAACAGATCGCTCATAGATCACACACACACAAGCGTACACATTCATAAAAAACGACGCCCAATTCTTAAAAAATGATTCACTCACCACATGATACTACCAGCAAAATTACTCCAGAACCAATGGATATTGAATCTAAGTCAGACAGTGTCACAGACTCAGTAAGCGCAATCCGTGCAGTCAATTTTCCAAAATTTATACAAACCGACCCCGAATTGTGGTTTATTCAAATAGACGCGTTGTTACATGTTCATGGTATCAAGTCAGACTTAGCAAAATACTATACCATTGTAACCGCGTTGGATCCAGTTACATTACAACAGGTATCAGATGTTATTAAAAACCCACCGGAATCGGGAAAATACGACAAATTGAGGAAGGAATTAATCACTCGGTTCGGTGAGTCGAGGGAGAAACAATTATTAAAACTCCTCACCGGATTGGAGCTGGCCAATAAAAAGCCAAGCCAACTTCTGCGAGAGATGAAGGGGTTAGCAGACAAATCAATTTCGACAGAGGCATTGAAGACGTTGTGGCAGCAACATTTGCCAAGCGATATAAGGTGCATTCTGTCGGCTTGTAAGTCTGAGGACATGGACAATTTGGCGGAGATAGCTGATCGGATTCTGGACAGCTCTCCTCAAGTAACCTACTGTGAGGAAATTAACAATACAGAGGATGAAGTGAAGGCACGACTGACAGCACTGGAAACCAGCATGCAACAGCTCATCAAAAAAGTTAGTGAAATGTCAGCAAATAGTGTCCAGAAACATGGTGATCGCAGCCGATCTCGCTCTCCAACTACAAGACAACAAAAGGTTTGCTATTACCACGTTCGCTTTGGGTTAGCAGCAACAAAGTGTACCCAATCATGCGAGTTCGGCGGGAAGGGCAATCCACAAGCGGAAAACTAAGTGTGCCGCCATCACAGTGTTCGGTTGATGGTAGCAATTCAAAATCAACAAAAGCCGAAAAACCTGTAGTATTTCCTATGCAGTGTTTGGTGGGTGGAAGCCAACCAAAACCATCTATCATTGAAAAACGACTACATATCTTCGACTACAAAAACCAAATAACATTTTTAATTGATTCTGGCTCCATCGTTTCTGTTCTACCCAAACATTTTGCGAAATTCAACAAAAATCCAAAAGTAGATGATCTGCATTTGTTCGCTGGTAACAACACTCCCATTAAAACTTACGGCACTCAGCAATTAGAACTTAAAATAGGCCTGCGTCGAGTTTTTAATTGGATATTTATTAAGGCAGATGTAAAATCAGCGATCATCGGTGCTGATTTCTTAAAACACTATGGATTGTGCATTCACTTCAAATCAAAACGTCTTTCAGACTCTGTGACTAAACTCAATACAGTGGGACTCAATTTCAAGAATGATCAACAAAGCATTCAGACCATCAACTCAGATTCCGAATTTCGTCACATGTTAGATAAATATACAAAACTTACACAAATCAATTCCTATCAATTACCAACAGCCACTACCGTTTGTCATCAAATAATTACAGCCGGCCCACCTGTGGCAGAATCTAAACGTCGATATACAGGAGAAAAATTGGAGATTATCAAAGCAGAGTTCAAAAACCTTCTGCAAAGTGGCATCGTTCGTCCGTCAAGCAGCCCTTGGTCAAGCCCAATTCATTTGGTCAAGAAGAAAACCGGCGGCTGGAGAGCTTGCGGCGACTACAGGAGACTTAATGCATTCACACAACCTGACATGTATCCGATACCATACATTGACGATATAAGCGAGAGACTTCACGGAAAATCTGTGTTTTCAAAGATTGATATTCAAAAAGCTTACTATAATATTCCAATGTATCCTGAAGACATTTAGAAGTCAGCAGTCAACTCTCCGATTGGTCTGTTTGAGTTTATCGTAGTGCCCTTCGGTCTTAGAAACGCTACTCAAACATTCCAACGTTACATGGATTCCATATTTTGATGATTTTGTGTTTTGCTATCTTGATTACATCCTGGTATACTCCAAAGATAAAGATGAACATCACAAACACCTACAACACGTTCTGAAAAAACTACAAGGAGCCAGTTTGTCGATCAACGCTTCAAAATGTGAATTCGGACAAAAAGAGCTAACATTTTTGGGTTATTTGATTTCGACCAACGGCATCAAACCTTCTCAAGACAGAGTGGAAGCAATACGGAGCTTTCCGCGACCAAAGAATATAGTAGAACTGCGACGATTCCTGGGCACATTAAATTTTTTCCGTAAATTCATCCCTCATGCAGCCAGCGCACAAGCATTACTGAGCAGTTTATGCAAAGAGTCGAAAAAGAATGACCAGACTCCAGTTACTTGGACTACGGAGCTGGAGGAAGCTTTCGAAAAGTGTAAATCAAGTCTTGCACAAGGAACTCTTTTACATTTCATGGAACCAAATACACCATTTATTTTGACAACTGATGCTTCAGACATCGCAGTGGGTGCACATCTCCAACAGCTAAGTAGAAATGAAATTAAACCAATTCCATTTTTTTCCTCAAAACTCAAACAAGCTCAAAAGAATTACAGCACATATGACAAGAAGCTTCTGGCGATATATTTAGCCATCAAACATTTTAAACATATACTTGAAGGTCGTGAATATGTAATTCAAACTGATCATGAACCTTTAATATATGCTTTTCAACAAAAACTTCACAAAGCATCACCAAGGCGAGTTCGTCAACTTAACTACATTGCAGAGTTTACAACAAAGATAATGTACGTGTCTGGCAATGACAATGTGGTGGCAGATGCATTGTCTAGGATTAACCAAATCGACATGCCTGTAACTGTGTCCTTAAAAGACATTCAAGCGTCTCAACGAGAAGATGATGAGATTCAACAATTCCTCACTGGTACTACATCTTTAAAACTGCAACTTATTAAACTACCACCTGACATCGAAGTACACTGCGATGCATCTACTACAGTACAGTATCGTCCTTCAAGCAAATTCATAAAAAATATGTTTGGCCGGCAATGCGTACTGATATCAACAACTGCGTAAACGAGTGCAACGATTGTCAACGATCAAAAATACAACGCCATAACAAACTCACGCCTGAACATTTCCGACCGGTTGATCAGAGATTTAAGCATGTTCATATTGATTTAATCGTCGTTCCAGAGTATGAAGGATACAAGTATTGTTTGACTATGATAGACAGATTCACAAGGTGGCCAGAAATAGTACCTGTCAAAAACATCTCAGCCGATACAGTAGCATCAGCATTCTATCGAGCATGGATCGTCAGATTCGGTGCCCCAAAAACAATATCAACCGATCAAGGCACACAATTCGAATCTGCGTTATTTCTGGCACTCACACAAATGGTAGGAGCACAACGGATACGTACTTCTCCGTATCATCCGGCCTCCAACGGTATTATAGAACGATGGCATCGGTCCCTCAAAGCTGCATTGATGTGCAATCGTGCAACACCATGGTTAGAGATTCTGCCGTCAGTCCTATTGGGTTTGCGAACATGTTATAAAGAAGACATCAATGCTTCGGCTGCAGAAATGTTATATGGCACAGAGATCCGACTACCTGGCGAATTTTTTTCAAATACAGACAAACCGCCTGATCCAACACAATTCTTACACAAGTTCAGGGAACATATACGTCAGATTCGACCTGTTTCTGCTGCACACCATGCAAACAAACCAACATTCATTCTTAAAAACTTATACACATGCAGTCATGTATATCTCCGCAGCGATCATGTCAAACGTCCTCTCGAAGCACCATACACTGGTCCACACATGGTAAAAGAACGGATCAGTGATTGTCTTTTCGCCATCGATATCAATGGTACAACACACAACATCTCCGTAGAAAGACTAAAACCAGCGTTCGGTGTTGTAGATCCAGAGTGAACGCCAAAAGCAATTCAAACGTATACACGAGTTCCTCAACTAACGGAACGAAAGGTCAAATTTCAGTTACATCATCAGCAATAGCCATCCTCACATCAAGCATCAGCAATTTGACTATGAATAATAATCGTGCGATCACTAGGGGGGGAATAGATGTGGCGGTTACGGTGGCGCCCTCTGACGTTAGTACTTCTCGACATGCTCACCAACAACAGGTCTACCAACACTGATGCGGGAGAGTCATTTGTGATGTTGAGAAACACTGCTCTCTCGTTTGGACTAATATACTACCGACACCACGTTTTTAGCAGAAAAGAGAAATAAAGTGATTTAACAAGAAACAAAACAAATATACATTGTTTGATTTGACGTGGCATTAAGCCACAAGATATATAGATTCCCGCCATCTATCGTTAAAACATGAATTCTATAGCAATGAGCTTTTTGTATTGTAGAATATTGAACTTACAGTAGAGTCAAAAAAAAAATTTACTTCTTATTAAAAAAATATATGAAAAATATATAAAAACTTGTGAGTTGCAACGAAATGGATAGCATATTAACATTCTTCATAAAAAAATACATATACATGCCAACTTTCATGCTGATTGGTCAAACGTTGTTGAAGTGAAAAGATGTTGAACAGTTTTTCTCGTCCTATTTTATATATATAGATGAAATCTCAAGCTCCTTGCCGAAACGTTGAATATCTGCTAAAGTAGAAAGCAGTCTAGCGATTTTGGTTTTACATTGTGGAGAATCAAATAATGTGGCAACGAGTGGTTGGTGATCTGATGTAAGATTGTGTACGAATGTCTTAATCCATAATACAGAAGCCAATTACTTAAGGTGTAGAGTTCTGGCTATATGGATAATAAGTAGGTTGCCCGGTAGCTAGGACTTAGAAACAGCTGTTGGCCAATGCTTCCTGAAACCTACGACCCCGAGTACAGGCACGATGATTTCCCCACCACCCATGCTTAGCATTAAAATCACCTCCTATAATACTTCTGTCCCCAAAATTATTCTAAAATAGATCAAATTTGTCTTTGGTCCAAGGCAATTGCGGAGGCAGATAAGCTGCACCAACAAGCAACTCACCCAATTTGTTGTAATCTTCAATGAAACCGTTTGTTGATGAATTGTTTTGGAAGGCTAGCAAGTGATTAATGATATCTTGAGGAATAAAGATACACGCTACATCTTGCGCATGACCGCTGGGATGATCTGCTCTCTGCAGTATGTAGCCTGGAATATATGCATTAATTCCGCTTCGCCAAGGGGTTTCAGTTACCAGCATAAGATATTGTATTTATGTAAGAAGGGCTTAAGCTCAACGATTTTGTAATTTAGACCACGAGCGTTCCATAATCCGAGGTTCAGTTCTGGATCCATAATGGTTTCATAAATTTCATAACGCGAGTTCGAAGAAACTTATTGGTTTCAGCTATTTCTTTAAAAATAATTACCATTTCTTCAACTTTTTTTGTTACACTTATAATAGCATTTTCCAGCTGATCATATCTGCTTTTTGAGCAGATACTTTTGATTCATCTTTAACCCGCTGACTATTCTTCAAGGTGTCTGCAAATGAGGTACCATTTTGTACCGCCACATTTAACACAGATTACTTCGTCTTAGTTTGAAACCTTGTAATGGTCTGAGTTTTTTTGTGCTCTCCGCCGCATTTACCACAGAAAAAACTTTTAAAGCAGTAATTCTTAGAATGACCAAAGTCATGACATGAATTGAACTACATCCACGAACTATTGGGGGCGTTCGACCGAGAGACGCTGCCTTCCAATTTTATATATTTTTAAGGGCTCTTTTATTATTAGAAGCTTGCTTGATCTCAACAAAAAATATATTTTGTGTAATGAACACATCAGATCTAGTATTAGATGAGTCGTCCTCTAATTGTTGTTTTTTGCGCGTTTTAGGGTTATGTACATTGATCACATTATGACCGAGATTACTAAAGGTATTAACCATAAGCCTTTTTTGGTATGGTGCAGGCAATATTGCGAATAACTACTCGAAAAGTTTTATCCTCTCGCATCTGATAGTGCCAGAATTGACGCTTTTCTTAAAAACTCAACAATCTTACGAAATGAGTTTGAATCGGCTCGCATCTCATATTTGTTTAATGGAACTGTTTGCTCAAGTGACTTTTCCATGTCAACTATATTAATGACAGATGGAGTGGTAATTGGTGGTGGTTTTGTCACTCTTCGAGATACCTCCATCACAGTGACCGCTGGAAACTGCTCAGTTACAGCTATTTCGACGTCTACACACGCCGTCTCCATGTTTGCAAGATCGGAATCGGAAAACAAAACAAATTTGTTGTTGGATAAACGAACTCCGGTACTATCAGACACTAAACTGAGTTTGATAGTGTTTAAGTTAGACTTCCCTTGTTTAGCTGCCTTAAACAGTGCTCTTCTACCAGGAGGCGTTATTTTAGCAACAGCCTGCAATCCGAAACTCGTTGCCACAGAGGTCGAAATTGATGCGCTAAGTCCTGCATCACTCTTCTTTATTTTAATAAATACCAGTAAAATTCGTTTCCTCAGAAGCTGTAGCAGAAACATTATATAGCTGGTTGACAGTCGCTGTCGTAGATGATGTAGTTATGTGCGCGCAGATCGAACTTGAGCATGTAGTTGTAGTACTATAGTTCTATCCTCTTGTTAAAGTATTTATGCCATAAATCGTAGGAAGCTTAGGCAAGTCAAGAATATTAGAGTGAGCCTCTTGTTGAATTGAACCCTCCCCATTAACTTTAATTTCGAGTTGTATACGAATTTTCCCAAAGTAAACCACACAAAAGTCCAGTTAGTATTCTAATGATAAGTCCACCGCACTTGCGTGATTACACAACACTCGGCACGGGGGTAATGTTATCACCCCACTAGGGCGAGCCAATCAGATCAGATGATCACACCAATAACTTATTATTTGTAAATAAAACTTCTGCCGGCACTGCATAAGACAATGCCCTAGAAAAACAGTTACTCACAAGTCAACGAAATACGAATGTAAAATAAACACCGAAAAACTCACATTCTAATTACTTAATCACAGAGCAGCACACGACCGTCTTACTTTGAGTAACGAAAGCAACTGATAAATAAGTAAAAATAATGTTAGTGCGCCAAGCTGATATCCTAGAGACCCGGATTCGATTCCCGCTCAAGTCTGGTCCTGCACTTTTCTAATTTCCTCCAATCCTTCCTAACTCTCCCACTGAGATGAAGGTCTTTGTCGTTATTGCTCATATTAATAACTAAATTATAATTAGTTCTATATACATACACACAAAGAAAAAACGTATTGTAAAAACAAATATGTTCATAGTTGATTTAAATATGCATCTATTTCGCTGATTTCTCAAACCGGAATGTGCAAAAAAAACGCGATTGATCGTAGCGTCGTACAATGAACACAGTATCTGAGCGACCCGCGCACTTCCCTTCTCAACAAACGCAAATTGAGAGGGAGAGAGAGAGAGAGAGAGCTAGTGTCGTTATCCATCGCGCAATAGCCGTAATAGTAGTATTAACTGTAATACACTTTGATTTAACATATTTACTTCAACTTGTAAAACACATTCAATTGAAGTGCAAAACATTTTATATCAAATAGCTGCTCACTTCATTTGTATAAAGTCAAATGCGAATACTTAAATTGAGAAGTAAACACTTAAATCTAAGTGTGCATTTGCATAAAAGTATACAGACAGTTAGAGAGAATTTCGGAAAACATTCCTTGAATTTTTTCGCATTCCTTCTATTTTGTTGTCATTAACAATCAAACAAAATTCGTCTCTCGGTGAGTGAAGTAGTTCGCGGCGTTTAATTGTGAAAAAATTAAAAAAAAAAAGTGAAAATGTAATAAAAAAAAAAATATTTATTGAAATGCGGGCCATTGAAATATGCTTGCGTAATGCGTTTTGAAGCCAAACATAAAAACAATTAACTCTAGAATTAATTCTTGTGTGTCCTATCTATTAAGTCAAGTATTAAATTTACAATTTTCTTATGAAAATGGAATATCGCCTTGTTATGATAAGTCTGCATTACAATTAAGAATATATCAAATACTACTACGGCCCGGCAAACTTCGTTTTGCGGCTAACACAATCGACCAAAAAAAAAAAAAACAAAACAAGAAAAGCAATGTGTTTCTAATGTTTATCTTAGGCCGCTCTCAATCAAAATTTTCATATCGATCGTTGTGCTTGCTTTGTGAGAGGCACACATTTGCACTCTTTTGTCTGCGTTTCTACAACAATAACGAAAACAACACACAATTCAAGAAGTAGCAAAGCATTAATGAGAAAAAAGCTACAAAAAATGTTTGTGAATGGATTTGCCAAATTAATAACAACAAAAATTTTGAGAGCAAATACAATTTCGTGAGCGTATTCAGATACTAATAAATGAGGCAAAAATACAACAATAACAAAAACCAAAGAAAATGCAAGAAGAAGCACGGCATTAACAACGAAAACAAGTAAAAAATGTTTTGTGCTTGGCCTTGCAAAAACTTGATATTGAAAAATAATATATTAACTTTTAAAAACTGATGAATAAGTGCATTATGATTTATTTTTTCTTAAAAAAAAAATTATTAAAATTGGTTCAGTATATTTTGCGCCAAATGAGTATATGTTAAAAAAGTAAAAAACTGTCTGTATCTCCAAAGCTACACTCCCTACCGGGTCCAAATCAGATCAAAACCATCTAGGTGACTTCATGAGTACAAAAAAAAAACCATTGGTTCAGCCGTTATCGAGATACGTGTATGTGCTTACCAACACATTTAGCGATTCATTTATATATATATAGAATATGGATATATACATATAAATATATATAATATAGATATAGATAGAGATAGAATGTTTAACAAATGTTAGTTGCTCTCATAAATGTCAATGCAACGATTTGAAAGTTTATGAATAACTAACTTAGAAAGGAACATCTATAAAAATAATTACTATGTAGCAAAAAAAAAACTGAAATTGTTAAATTGTTTAAAATGTTATTATTGTTTCATGAAAATGAAGAAGTGTACATTGTAAGTATGTAACGAAATAGAAGTAAAGAAATTCTGTTCCCATTTGCATGCATATAAAACTGCAAAAGTAATTGAAACAATTTATAGCCGAAGGCTTTTGCAGCTACATATGTTATATAGAATTGTTAGTTTTAGTTTTCTTTCTGTAAACATTGCTAACAATAATAATAATAATAAAATTCAAACAATTGTTGTAAAAAAAAATACCTTATTGTACAAGTTGCTCATTGTATTTATGCCAAAGTGACAATGGGAAACATTTCATGAGGTATAAATCTATTTAAAAAAAATATAAAAAATCAGCCAAGTGTGAGTCGGACTCGCACACGGAGTGTTCCGTACCATCGTACAAAATTTTTAGCTTAATGTATTAAATTATGTACATATTTAACAGCCTAAAAGTAAACTACAATTACAGCTTAAAAGTATACTACAAAAAAAAAATTGTTAAGCAAAAGGTTAAATTAAAGAACAATGCTTCTAAAAATGTGTATTTTTAGTATTTGTCGTACTACACCCAAGTGAATTACACACTCTGTGAAACTTTCAACTCTCTTCCTATTACGGTTCATGAGGTAGAGCAGGAGACGGGCGGACGGACGGACGGATGGACATCGTAAGCTTAGTAATAGGGTCCCATTAGCTCCCTATGGGTACGGAACCCTAAAGAAGACCAACTTTGGCTATGCCGAAGTTTAATACTCTTCACGCCTAATACTAGTGGTCCGAGGGTCTTGAAATTTATAAGGTTGGCGGCTATTAGACACTTATATTGTCCAAATTTTAAGTCGATAGTACAAAAATCTAATAAGAAACTTTATTTGGATCCCGGTTTTTATGGGGGGTACCCCTCCTAGTAGTCTGAGTTTGTGGATATGGGTCAGAGATTCATAGTGGCCAAATTTCAGTTCAATAAGTAAAAAAAAAAACTAATAAGAACTTTAATATAAAAGGGGGTTTGTGTGGGAGGTACCCCTCCTGGTAACCCTATGATCATAAAATTTGGTTGGTGGATATGGACCAGAAACTTATAGTGGCCAAATTTCAGTTCGATACGTCAAAAACCAAAAAACGTTTTCTAATAAGAACATTAATTTAAAAGGGGATGGACATGGCTAAATCAACTCATCTCATCGAGCTGATCACAAATATATATACTTTATGCGGTCTGCGATGTCTCCTTCTGTGTGTTACAAACTTCATGACAAACTTATAATACTATTCACCTCATGAAGAGTATAAACATATTATAATTTTAAAATTACGTTAAGTGAACATTATATAACATATATGTTCTTATAAAAATTTAAATAAATGTTTACTACTTACAATAAAAAACGCATGCATTATTTTATTTAAGGTACATTTTCATGTAACTATGGAAAATTGTGAAATCCAAGTTTAACATGTTCGAAATCAAAATGAATCCATATTGAAAATTAAAGGCATCACTTTTTAAATTGAAAATACAAATTTTAAATTTAAAAACAGAAATTTTTAAATCAACTATGAAAGCATCTCATTGTGACTATGCTTCATATTTGAATTCAATATTATTCAACCAAAATTTAAATATGGTTTGAATGAAACACAAAAATAGTGAAATTAACTATGGGCATATTTAATTGCAATTTAAAGTGTGCGCACGTCATATTTACGATTTTCCATCTTAGTGCCAAATCATAAGTAAAAATAGTTAAATTTAACTGTAAATAGTACGATTTACTACTTTTTTTTCTCTGGGTGTACTTACAAGTAAAAATTAAATGATTAAGTTTTGTAAATATAATGATGATAATAATAAACAAAAAGTAAAGCAACAACAAATATGTTGAAGCGCAGTTTATTTTATTATAAGTGATGTGTTGTGATTGAGTACACAATTAAGACTAAACTAACAAAGAGACCGTATAATGCTGCTCAATGTATATAAACAAAAATAAGCGTTACCACACTGTTTCATTTTTAACACTCTTCCTCAATGTGGAACCTTAGACATTTCTTAATTACATAAATTCATTAAATTTACAAAATAACAATGTTTCTGTTTCGACAAATTCTTAGTAAGTAAATCGGCAACCATGTTGTTTGTCGAAACATACTTTAACTCGATATCGCCTCTCTGGATAACTTCTCGGACGAAATGATGCCTGATGTCGATGTGCTTCGACCTAGCGTGATAAACTGGATTCTTAGCCAGGTTCTGTGCGCTGAGATTGTCCCCGTAGATAACTGTTGCTGCATCCGGAGTACCACAGCCAATCTCGATGATGATACGTCTCAGGAATAGCGCTTCCTTTGTTGCTGATGACAAAGCCATATACTCTGCATCTGTGCTACTCAAAGCCACACAGTTCTGTTTTTCTGATTTCCAAGAAATCGGTCCACCTACCAAGAAAAATACATACCCTGTATACGATCTGCGATGACTCGTATCACCTCCCCAGTCTGCATCAACGTAACCTTCGAGTGCCTGGGAAGATGCATGATAATGCAACTTTAGTTCTGCTGTCGCTGCTAGATAACGTATCACATGTTTAACACCTGTAACATGTTCACTGTGCGGGTCATTGTTTCTTTGTGCAAGCTTCATTACTGAGTGATATATATCAGGTCTTGATGTCAAAGCTAGCCACATTAGCTCACCAATTGCTGACTGATACGCTGCCTTGTCTTCAGTAGAACAGTTTTCTTTGCCACATGCCACTTGAAAACCTACATCTAAAGGCGTCACTGCAAGCCTTGTCGCTGTAGCATGTCGTTGCAGCATGTCTGATTCATCGATATATCGCCTATATCACCATTCCGCTCAAACTGCATACCCAAAAACATTTGTAAGGGACCTTTATCGATACACTCGAATTTTGCTGCTGTCTGAATCTTTATCTACAATTATCTGCGTACACCAGTATCAAACAAAGACTGCCACATATCTTTTGCTTATACAAACATGTATCATTCTGACACTGAATGAAACCTAGTTCGCATAACACTGCATTCAGCTCAGTATTCCATTCACGCCCAGATTGCTTCAAACGATATATCGCTTTGTTTAACTTGAGCACCTTTTTTTTTTCTATCCCACGCCACTTTCCTCCCCAGAGCTCGCGCGAGCTGGGGTCCATTAAAAACCGAACAAGAGTGGGTATCGACCACAAGTCCCTTCGGTACTGAACTACTGGAGGTTAGTAACATGCAAAAGAAATTAATTGACTACTATAAGGCTACAGACCTAATGTCATCAGCCATTTATACTAATCATAAAGCACTATAAAGATAAATTTAAATAAAGTTAAAATAGTTAAAATAATACTATGTGTTAAGGAGAGTTAAGAGATTAGATTTTAGATGAACGGAAGAAATAGAATTAGATACAAGGTCATAGTAAAGATTGTAAGACTGACATAAAACACGAAAAGGATCATGCTGCAAATAAGTAGTCTTACATGTACCAACAAGTATAGGAGAATAATTCCTAGTAACCCGAGAAGGAACATTAAAATTAATACTACCAAGCAAGGAAGGGGAACAGATACTGCCTACAATTAGATTGTGCAAGAATGTGACACCAAGAGTCGTTCTGCGACTGGATAATGTCGGGAGGCGAATTAGTTTAAGTCGGCTTTTGTAAGATGGAAGGTTTATATTGGGATCCCAGTGTAAGTGACGCAGTGCAAAAAGCAAGAATTGCTTTTGAACAGACTCAATACTATCACTATACTTTTTAAACTGTGGATCCCATACACATGAAGCAAATTCAAGTATTGGTCTAACCAATGAAGTGAATAATAATTTGGTGGTGTAAGGATCATTAAACTCTTTAGACCAACGTTTAATGTATCCTAAATCACCCCTAGCTTTACATGTGATACAAGAAATATGCGACCCAAAATGCAGCTTTGGATCCATCAACACACCCAGGTCACTGAATTGTGTGACACGTTCTAGAATGTGATCATTAATGTGGTAGCTTTTTACAATTACATTTTTGCGGTAAAAGGACATTATTTTACATTTGTCACAATTAAGCAAAAGATAATTTTTAGAGCACCACTGAGATAAGGAATCAAGATCTTCTTGAAGAAACATTTGTTGGACCGGAGTTAAAATAGATAAGCATAACTTAACATCATCAGCGTACATTAAGACGTTAGAATGCTTTATGGCAGATGGCAAATCGTTTATAAAAATATTAAATAATAATGAGCCAAGGTGGCTACCCTGAGGGACACCAGAAGTTACACAAATAGTCTTAGATATAGCTGTTTTAAAAATAACTCTTTGGGTTCTGGAAGTTAGATAGGATGTAATCCAATCAACTAACTTGGGAGGAAAACCAAAGGTATTCAGTTTTTTAAGGAGTAGGAAGTGACAAACACTGTGAAAAGCTTTACAAAAATCTGTGTAAATGACATCCATTTGATGTTGTTGTGAAAAACTACAATTAACCAACGAAGTAAATTCTAATAAGTTGGTTGTAGTTGAACGCTTCTTGGTGAAACCGTGCTGTGCAGTACTTAATAAAGGAAGAACAAAATGCTGCACCTGATCGGTGATAATATGTTCAAACAATTTTAGAATAGCGCAAAGCTTAGCTATTCCTCGGTAATTTGATATATTAGCTCTGCTGCCATTTTTGTGGAGGGGGATAATATAGGACTGCTTCCAAATATTAGGTAATACAGATGTATCCAGAGATAAGTCAAACAATTTGCAGATTGGTCTAAGCAAAGCATCAGCACATCGCTTTAGAATACAACTAGGTACATCATCTGGTCCCAGTAAAAACGTTAATTTAGAAGATTTTAAATATTGTAATACTGTATTACAATCAATAACTGGCATATTAAGTTGATTAAATTGATGAATATGATATGGGTATGGACTATTACAATCATTATTGAAATTAAGTGCTTTGGAAAAAGTTCGAAAAAAGATTGGAAATTTCTCCATCGCTGCAACATTCAACACCATTTAATTTCATACAGGATGGGAATATATCCAACCTGCGCTTCATGTTAATAAAGTTATAAAACTTTTTAGGATCTCTTTTAATATCCTCTTTGACATGTGTCACGTATGACTGATAGCAGAAATTGTTTAGGTGTTGAAAATTATAGCGGGATATAGCGTATTTAGTATAATCAGCAGACAAACCGGACCTTTTATTTTTTTTAAATAGTCTATTTTTTAAATTCTTTAATTTAATTAAATCACGAGAAAACCAAGGTGGCGTATGTGGGTTATATTTCAATTTAATTTTCGCAACACATAATTTGAAATGATTTTTCATAGTTGTATAAAAAAACTTTGCAGCTAGTTCAACATCATCACATGAATACAAATAAGACCAGTCAGTGGCTGTAAGAAGAGAATTTAGCTTAAAGAAGTCAGTTTGTTTGAAGCAGAAAACACGTCTTGACGTAGAAAGCAAATTAGAGGGATTATTGGAACGAAATCTAAACCCATTCAGAAAGATGTTTTATTCCAAAGTCGGTCCTCTGGAGTGGAAAGAGGATTACTTCGAAACAAGGAAACATCATTTGTGCTGTCGGTAAAGACCAAATCTAAAATTCGGTTAATGTTATTAGCTATGTAGTTTACTTGCTGAAAGGAAAGATCCAGCAATGAATCGACAAACTCACAGCTTACTGATGATATTACAGAGTTACAATTATCCGAGGCTGTCCAACAAAGACAGAACTTTCTTAATAGCTGTCAGATGTGATAAGTAAACAGAGTCATCAGAAGCAGGTGGTATATAGGAACATGTAATAAATAAATTGGAATTGGAAAATGAAATCTTTACACAAATAAACTCAATGTCATCAATATTATCAATAGACACCAAGTCAGAAGAGTAAGAAGTTCTAACAGAAATCAGAACTCCACCACCAACACGATCAAATCGATCTTTCCTAAAAGTTAAGTAATTATTGTTAAACAATTCGGAATTCAGAACATCTGGACGAAGCCATGTTTCTACAAACACAATTACATCTGAATGAAAAGAGAAACTATTAGTGAAAAGTCTATTCACTTTAGAGTTTAAACCTCTGACATTTTGAAAATATATGATCAAACTGAGGTTAGATGGATCCATAGGAAGGGCTGCTTGAGGGCGACTAGAAATCAGTTTTTTGTAGACTTTGTTGGTGGGAGTTTGGCAATGACACCAGTGTTTGCACGTTTTTTAAAGTTATATTCGTGAACAACACAGCCGGCCGGCCAAAAGTTCAAACCTAATAGTTAACTACAGTATTCAGGGGAAACGGATATTTTAAAAGACGACATTGTCCTTTTAAAAGAAAATTTAAACTTAGTGGTATTCACATTTGTAATTGTTGGCAGTTTAGATAGAATGTAGTGATTAATATCGACTCACATGTATTGTCTACAAACCCTTCTGGCTGCTTCATGTAGACCTCAACATTTAATGTGCTGTTTAGGTACGCAGTACATACGTCCATTTGATGTAGATACAATTTCAATGCTACGGATGTCATTACCAGACGTATAGTTTCATAACGACACACAGGTGAATACGTCAGAATAATTCACGTCAAACTTCTGTGAACATCCTTTTTCTACCAACCGTTATTTATAGTGTTCCACACTGCCGTCACTGTGTCTTTTAATGGTATATACGCATCTGCAGCCAATCGCCTGTTGATCCTTGGGTAGATCTACTAACGTCCATGTTCCATTTGAAAATAATGCATCAAATTCTTTATTCATGGCGGCCTGCCAGTATGATGCTTGTCCGCTTTCAATTGCCTGCTTGAAATTCTGCGGCAACGGTATCTCTTGCTTGAATTGAGTTTAAAACATTAAACTGTTTCTTTGGTCGCGCTGGCTTACCTGACCTTATTATCTTTGTTCTACCTGGCATAATCTTCACATCATCGACGTAATGCTCTTCCTGATTGTCATCCCCCAGCTCATCTGGAGTGGCGTAGTCTTCACTCGTGATCCCCACTTCTTCCTCTGACTGTATATCATCGTCGATATATGAGTCGAGCTGCTTAACTTCATTTCATTGTGTATCAACTGACTGGCCAACCGCTGGAATATCAAACTGAATTAGTTCGTATCTATCATCTGCCTTACACAACTCATCGAACAAAACATCTCGTTTTTCCACGATCTGCCTTTTATGTGCATCGTATAGTCTATATGCTTTGAAACTAACGAGTATCCAACCAAAACGATTTTCTTTACCCTTTGCTTTGAATTTGCTGTGCTGTATCTTATCCAGGCCAATAGCGATTGACCCGATAAAACCCGCATGTTCTGCACATTGGGCTTCTTACCAACCCAAGCTTCATAGGGATTCGTGTTGGTTAATGCTGCAGTTGGAGATCAGTTTCTGATATAACATGCTGTCAGTACTGTCTCTGCCCAAAGGAACTCTGGCATGTTTGAATGTACCAGCATACTTCTTGGCATCTCCACCAAGGTACGACTATGCCATTTTTCTGTAAGAAATCATCAAACTGTTTATTGATATACTCATGACCGTTATCACTCGGAATGACCTTAATCTTGTAACCAGTCTGTCGCTCAGCCATATTTTTAAACTCAAGGAATTTTTCAAATACTTCCGCTTTTAATTTCATGAAGTATGTAAATATTTGGCGTGACATAACATCGATAAACGTTAAAAAATATGATGAACCTCCCAATGACTTCTTATCAAACGGCCAGCACACATCTGTATGTATAAGTTCAAGAAGATGTTTGGCTCTATTTTCTGATTCTAATGGAATAGACTGTGTGTGAATTTTACTTTTCATACAAGTTCTACACTGCAACTTTACTGAAAAATTCACACCCTCAATTCCATTCACCATCATTTTACTTTTAAGACTCGCTAAGCTCGCGTAATTTAGATGGCCAAATCTATTATGCCATAGTTCTGCGCTTTGATGCGATACACCATAACATGTATTGCGTTTGCACTCTAATACAAACAAATTATTTTGACTAATCACTGCACACTCTTTGTTGAACTGTACTGAACAACTTCGTTCGACTGCACGAGTAACAGAGATAAAATTTCCCCTCATACCTGGGACATGTAGAACATTTTGCAGCTTCAACTCACACATTTCTGCTTGAAGTATTATATTACGTCTTCTTTGCCTACAGCTCGTATTTTATTGTTTTCTGCCAATAAGACGTTCTATGGCTGAGAAACATAATTTATAAATACACTGTGATCACTGCACATGTGTGTCATTGCTCCGCTGTCTAAACACCAAGTCTCTTTGTTTAAACTACAGACATCAGTCGCTGCTAAAACGGTAAACGATCGTTGTTATTGCTGTTCTGTCGATTTCTCTTTCGTGTTTTCTTTGCATTTATTCTTATAGTGTCCTCGCTGTCCACACTTATAACATACGAAGTTTTTTTTGCGTTTTTCTTTCGCATCAAATTCTCTGCTCTTAGCATGAAATGCTTGTTGTTCTGAAGAATTTCTTTCTTCTTTCCTTCGCTCCCCCTCCTCTAGCAATTTTATTTTCAACGTTTCTAACGGCGGCAAACTGTCGCGCGACTCAATTGCTATGACAAAATTTTCGTATTTTTTGGGTAAACTGGACAATAGCATAATCGTTGTTAGATCTCCTCCAAGCTTAATATCCACTTCAGAAAGCTTCTCTAGCGTCGAGCAAAAAATATTTATATGGCCTATCATAGACTCACCTGCTGACATCTTAAGTTCGAGCAGTTTCTTGTACAATGACACCTTCCTTACAGGTCCGCTGGGTCGATGTACATCCCTCAATGTCTTCCAGGCACTTGCTGCCATCTTGCAACTCTTTATATAGCATAACTGAGCTATGCTTATGCTAAGAATTAACATGGCCAATGCTTTTGCATGTTGAGAATCCCATTTGGCAAACTCTGTGATCGGTCGCACACCGTCTATCACATGCCTCAACTCTGCATGTACCAGCACGCTTCTAATCTGAATGTGCCAGGAATCATAATTCACTTCATTCAATTTGTCAATTTGATATAGGGAGCTCATTTTAACACAAACACAAAAAACACTTTAAATTAAGATGAACCCTTCGTGTTCTGGGCCCATAACCTGTTGAAGCGCAGTTTATTTTATTATAAGTGATGTGTTGTAATTGAGTACACAATTAAGACTAAACTAACAAAGAGAGCGTACAATGCTGCTCAATGTATATAAACAAAAATAAGCGTTACCACATTGTTTCCTTTTTAACAAAATACATAAACCAAAAATCCAAAATATATGTCAAGCGATAACAAATAACAAAAAAAACTATATACAATATATAGAACCAGGGTTTGAATTGCTGGCTTCAAAATAGCGACAGCATAGAAATATTTGCTTTACTTGCATTTTTCCCAGTAAAATAAAGAAGTAAATTTGCAGCCGCTTACTGAATATATGGTTATTATCGAAGCAGAAGCAAAAGGCAAAGGCAAAAAGAGATAAGAAATTACTTGCGAAAAGGGAAGAACGCACCCAATCTCAAAAAAGTATAAGACGTACTCGTATATGAGAATGATGAAATAAGTGAACGCCAATGTCAGCGCTGGTTTACAAAATTCATTTCCGGAGATTTTAAGGTTAAAGATGCACCATGTAATGGTGGGATATTGAAGACTGAAGACGACCAAATCAAGACAATGATTGAAACCACCGTTATTCAATACACAGCTTATCGCATTACATGCAACCGTGGAAAGGCACCTTAAAAACTTTGATACGTAAACAAGCTCAATATTTGAGTTCCACATGAATTGAAAGAAATTCACCTCACTAAGCGCATTAATAATTGCTATGAAAAATGGGTTGTTTACAATAACGTCAAACGAAAATGATCACGCAGAAAGAAAAATGAACCACCTCTAACCACATTAAAGATGATGCAATGTTCATGTTTGATGTACAATACTAAATCAATTTTTAATTTAATGAAAAAATCTGGCATTACTTTTGCAAACACGCAATACTACCTAAATAAGATATTAGAATAAGTTATGAATAATGTATTGTATTGTTTATAATTGGAATTACTGTCTTAAAAACAACAAAAGTTGATCAAAGTTAAAGCATATTCAGCAAATTATTAATATAATTGCATTTAATAAGTTAGGGGAATAAGTTCTGGTCCTTAGAACTATTTCATTCCTTTTTTTAACTTTTTCCATTGCAAATGTTTACCGACGGTCGATTTATCAGACTTATTGTTCGCAATTCGACCGTCCAAAAGGAGATTTCCAGGGATGGAAATTTCTTATGTAATTGCTTAGCTACGACTAAGAAAAAAACCAAAATAATGAATGCGAAATAGCAATTAGCAATCATTTGCATGTCGTATGTAAGCATTTTCTATTTCACTTACAAAGTCAGCAAGTGTTAAAAAAAATAAAATAAAATAAAATAAAAAACAAATAAACAAGAATTACCTATTGATTGATACTACTTAATAACAAAAATATAAAAAAGACTAACTTTGGCTATGCCGAAGTTTTAATACTCTTCACGCCCCAGCTAGTAGTCCGAGGGTCTTGAAATTTATAAGGTTGGTGTTTATGGGTCAGACACTTATAGTGTTTAAATCTTAAGTTGATAGTACAAAAAACAAAAAAAGTTTTCTAATAAGAACTTTCATTTGGATCCCGGTTTGTATGGGGGTACCCCTCCTAGTAGTCCGAGGGTCTTGAAATTTTCATGGTTTCTGGATATGGGTCAGAGACTTATAGTGTCCAAATTTCAGTTTGATACGGCAAAAAGCAAAAACTTTTTCTAATAAGAATATTGAATTAAAAAAGGGGTTTGTATGGGAGGTACCCCCCTTGTGGTCCGATTCGGCTGATTCACGGCTTTTGGTAAAAAGAAACCTATGTACAAAATGTCTGCTCTCTAGCTATTACGGTTCATGAGATAGAGTAGGAGACGGATGGATGGACATCGTAAGCTTAGTAATAAAAGAAAATGACAAATTTAATATAGATGAAGAAACACAGAATTGCAAAATAAATATGTCCAAGTTTTCATGAACAAGACTGAATTTGAAAAAAATGAAAATAAGAATGTATAACAAAAAAAAAAAAAAAAACAGCGGTTTTCCGAACTCGCAAAAGGTCACTGTGTATGGTTACGGAAACTCGCACTGTGAACGTAGTGAACTAGGTTTTCTTAATGCATCAGCCATAGTTATATTAAAGACTATTAACTTATATAGACTGGACAGTTCGAAGAAGAATAATGCCGTTCTTAATGTTCTTTTTCGAATAGTTTGTACGTGTTTCCAACAACAAGAACGCATGAAATTGTTGTTGGAATGGTCAGAATTTTGTGAGCGATTGTTGTTGGTTTGTTGACTTGCTCAGCAACATTGAAAGCGAAACAGAAGTATTGAGAGCTAAACCACAATTTTGAGAGTAAAACAGCAACTTTGAGAGCGAAAATGCAATTTTGAGAGCGAAAAAACAAAATTTGAGTGCGAAACACAATTTGTAAGAAATAGATGTGATGCCAATTTGGCCTGTTACGCTCTCAAAAATTGCTCAATCTCAATTTTTCGTAAATAAGTATTATCAGTGGGTGCAGGTAGAAAGCAATAGTCGACTGCAGCACACAAGCAGACGGACATACAAATGCATGCAAAAGACCTTTTCAATATGAATTTGTCTAGACATAACAAACCAGAGAAAACAATGCAAATTAGCAATAGAAACACAAAGGAAACCAAACGATCTATAAAACGAGCTAAAACGAGCTAAATGAGATATGAGCTAGACGAGATATGAGATAAAAGGAGACAGAAGCATCACAAGCTTCGATTTAATTGTGTATCTCTTATATGAGTTCGAGATAGCTCGTTTTCACGATTACGAAAACAGGTGATTCACACTGAATACCCAGGAAAATCAAAACAGGGCGTTCACGCAATTGTGTATAAATAACTCGATAATACGTTCAATGATTAAAGAAGTTCTCGCTTAAAGAGCAAATTACCAACAATTATCCAGTAGAAGTTATTAACTTTTTATGACCACCAAATGTTAATTTCTTCGATAATAATGTGAATGCAGATGACGACGATAGTGAAAATGATTTGGACACATATGAATGTATCGATGCCTATTCCTTCGATTTAGATGTGAAAAATGTTTAATTAAGTAATGAATTTATTAAATATGTATGTAAGATGTGATATTCCTGATTGGTGAATCCAGCCCTGTGTCGATAGCAGGCAGAAGGATATAAAAGGAGCAAGGTCGTTGAGAAAGTTGAAGTTGTCGAAGAACGTCGAAGCCGTCAGGTTGAAGTTGTGTCGCAGAAGCTGTTACGAGTGTTACCAATATTTTTGTTAATTATTGCTTTTATTATACTGAATATAATACATTTGAATTAAACATTATTAAATTAAAGACACATTTGGGGGCTCAAACTTTGGAAAGTGTGTTAAATTCGAAAAGTGCGAAGAATAAAAGTTTAAAAAAACATAAAGGTACGGTCAATGAACTTGGAAAGAGAAGAACTAAAAGCTTTAATGAAAGCGAAAGAAGAAATATCGGAAGAAGAGAGAAAGACATACGCCACGCGATCGAAAACTCAGATAATTGCGGAACAAGCAATTGCGGGAAAAGGAAACGGTGAAGAAAAAATGAACATTGAGAGAAATAGTTGTGTAGTTGCTGCAAGTGGTACATTTCAAAACAATATGTAAAAAAAAAAGTGGAAACATCCAGTGAGGTCACCGGTTGTAGTGGTTCCAATAATGACTTACGGGAACTAATAAAATTGCTAACTCTGAAGATGACAAAAGAGGAAGCGAGTGACAATAAAGCTAGTGTATCAGTGGCAGATTTTAGGAAGGTTATACCGGAGTGTGAAGGTGAATCGATACCAATTAAAAATGTTTCGAAAACTTTGTTTTGAACCCGGACGAATACGGGTTGAATGAGAAGCAAATGTTTGTACAGGCAAGGAGCAGAATGACGATAACGGCTCAGTTGTTTTTTGAATCAACTCTCGTGAGTGATTTTCGGTCACTACGCTCAGTGTGAAGAAAAAGAGACGAATGGTAAAAAGCACATACATTGTTTTAATTGGGGATCGCGTGATCATAAGCTTAATGATTGTAAAGATGAAATGAAATGTTTCAAGTGCAACAAAAATGGACATATTGTATTTCGTGAAATTTCCCTGGTAGCTCAAATAACCATGATGTCGCGAGAAGTGTACATTTCGTTATTGATATAGTCGCGTAAAAACAATTTTTTTAAACGGTGTACGAATTAAATGTTTGGTTGATACGGGCTCGAATGTAACGTTGTTGCAAGAAAGTATATATAAAAGCCGATTGGGACACATACACTTGATGAATGATGAAACCATGATTAATGAGCAACGGACGGAACAATCTTTTTTTGTGGTTCCAGATGATAAAATGAAATATGAAGTGATATTAGGTTTTGATTTCACTAAGAAATTTACTATAAATTCATTTCAGACGCCGATGGCTTTAAGTTTGCAGCTCTGGACATGCAGGACGAATGGCTGCAATCGCGTATTTATATTGTATGCAAAGCGGCCAATAAAGTTAAAGTTCCTCCTCGATACAAAGATGCCGTAAATGTGATGATCGCATCATTTGCACCAGCAGAGGAAATTGAATGCCCTATTGAATTGGAAATTGTTCCTGATAAAATTCTTACTTTTTATCACAGACCCAGTCGGTTGCCGCTGCATCAGCAGAATGCAGTGGCACAACAGATAAAAGGATGGTTGGATCAAGGAATTATACGTCGATCAACGGCAGAGTATGCGAGTAGGGTGATAGTGGTAAATAAAGAAGACGGATCGTTTAGAATATGCGTAGATTTTCGTCAGCTGAATTCTATGGTACTTAAGGAACGCTTTCCAGTGCCGTTGGTGAATGATGTCATTGAGAAGTTGGTGAAAGCGAAGTATTTCTCTATTATTGACCTTAAAAATGAATTCTTTCATGTGCCTATAAAAGAATCAATCATATGGCTTTTATTACGAAAGAATGTTTGTTTGAGTTCAATAGAGCACCGTTTGGTAACTCGTCGAATGTTTTTATGAGGTACATTAAACATGTTTTCCAATGTTTAATTAATGATGATGTCATGGAATTATATTATGGATGATATAATTGTAAATAGTGCTACGCCGGAAGAAGGAATGGAAAAGTTGAGAAAAGTTTTTGTTGTGGCTGCAGCTCATGCTTTGAGGATCAAATGGAAAAAGTGTGTATTTTTGGAAACAAAAATTGTTTTTTTGGGACAAGTGATTGAGAAAGATATGGTGGCGCCAAGTGATGAGAAGATTCGTGCTATTGTGAATTTTCCATACCCGAAAAACTTGAAAGCAGTACAATCGTTTCTGGGGATATTAGGGTATCTTCGAAAATTTATTAAAAAAATATTCACAAATGGCGTATCCTCTAACTAAATTAGTAAAACTGAATGCTGGCTTTAAAATGGGAGAAGCGGAACGATTTGCAGTAGATCAATTGAAGAGGGCTGTTACAAGTGCACCTATTTTGCATATCTATGATAGGGATGCTGAAACTGAGTTGCATACAGATGCGTCGAAAGAAGGATTTGGAGCTGTGCTAATGCAGAAATTTGAACATCAGTGGCATCCGATATTTTTCTGGAGTAAGAAGACGTCGCTGCAAGAGTCAGTGCAGCATAGTTATATTCTTGAGGTGAAAGCTACATATCTCGCGTTGGACGATTTTCGATATTATTTGTTGGGCATCGAATTTAAGTTGGTGACTGATTTTACAGCGTTCAAACAGACAAGAACGAAAGCTGATATGCCAGGAGCTGTTACGCAATGGATTTTGTGTTAACATGACTACAATTATAAAATTGTGCATCGTGCTGGTAACAGACTAAAACTTGTTGATGCTTTAAGTCGATACCCGTGCAATGCTATAATGATTGGGAAAGGTGAAATGTCTGCAAGGCTCAAGCAGGCGCAACAACAGGCTATTGTGGAAATACTACAGAGTAGGCCTTAAGAAATTTATGCAGTCAAGGGTGAGTTGTTGTACAGATTTGTTAATGGAAATGATCTATTCCTAGTGCCGAAGCGAATGGAAACACATTTAGAAGCCAAGGTAAACAAAGTTGTCAGTAATTGTGTGAAATGTATCATTTTTAACAAGAAGCTGGGGAAGAAAGAAGGTTTCTTACACTGCGTGGAAAAAGGTGAACATCCATTGGACACGTTGCACGTTGATCACCTGGGTCCACTGGATAGTACTCAAAGCAGTATAGGTACATATTGGCAGCTGTCGACACGTTCAAAAAATTTGTATGGTTGTTTCCGCAAAAATCTACAGGCAGTGACGAGGTGATACGGCGAGTGGAGAATTGGTCTGACACGTTTGGTACTCCATGCCGCATTGTCAGTGATTAGGAGCCAGCTTTCACATCCTCAAACTTTGCTGACAGAGTAATTTTCTGCAAGAGTAATTCTATTGAGCAGGTGTTGGTGACGACAGGTGTACCGAGGGGCAACGGTCAGGTGGAGTGTACTAACAGGCTGATATTGTCAATAATTTCGAAGATGTCGGTGGATGATCCGTCTAAGTGGTTTAGACATGTGGGTGCAGTACTGAAGGCCATTAATTGTAACGTACACAGTTCAACAAAATTTACCCCGTTCGAAGTGATGTTTGGTGTCAAGATGAGAAATGACATTAGTAGTAGTCTGCTAAGGGTTCTTCAGGATGAACAATTATATGCATTTGACAGCGAAAGACGTGAATTGAGAAGAGATGCTAGATGCAGATTGTAACAGCTCAGAACTTGTACCAGAGCAATTTCGACAAGAAGCGCAAGTGTGAGATTGAGTACGACTTGAACGAAGAGGTTACGATAAAACTACATACTATTGTCAGTGGAAAAGCACAACTACATAAATCTCATTATTATTTTATATGTTTTAATGTTTATATCTGTGGCAATATCTTAAAGTAGCTTATGTCGAAAATCTATATATTGAGATATTGCCTATTTTGTGTAAAGTTATTTCTGTTTGGTTTTATTTCATATTTCTAAGTTGTTACACAAAAAACATTATAAAAAATAAAATACATGCTAAATAAATTTTGTAAATTATAATTATAAAAGTAGATTTCACAACCTTTCCAACTAGTTTAAATTTTATTTAGTTTATTTATTCCAATAATTGTTTAAAAGAGTTTGAAAATCGGATTTGTGAAAAAAGCATAGTTGTACAAATTTATAGTGGTCAGGCTAAACTGTATATAACTATGATTCTATACCATATTTTTAGAAAATTTTGTAATAATAATTAATTTTGTGTTTAATAATAAAGTTCTAACTCAATTTACTCAATTTTCGACATAGCTACTTTTAAATATTGTCACATTGTATTTAAGTTAAATTTTTTGCGTAGTATACTTGTCATTAAGCTTTACCTAACAAGTAAATGAAACCGAGTTATTATCATTCTGTGTTTTTTTATCCAACTTATCACAACAACAATAAGCCATTAGCTGTCAAGGGCCGGATTGATGACACTGGACGTATTTGGACCGCGGGCAGTAGTTTGGAGACCTCTTGACTAGACAATTTCAACACGTTCTCATTTTTCTCTTTCTGGTAGTTTCGAAAATTTTGTAAGGGTTTCCAATAACAATATCCCTTGAAATTTTTGTTGGAATGTTGTCATATTCAGAAATACAATATTTGTGAGCGATTGTTGTTGGACGTTTCAATACTCAGCAATATTGAGAGCGAAAAAACAACTTTGAGAGCGAAATAGCAATATTGAGAGCGAGATAACAATTTTGAGAGCAAAACACAATTTCGAAAATTGTATCATGATACAAGAAAACAATGTAGCGACAGTAGTTAACAGTTATGTGATTCTCTCACAAGAATATTCTTGCGCTCTTCTTCTTCTAAATTTTTACGCTGCACAACACTATCATATGTTGTTTATTTATTTTTTTTTATTCAATTCATAATGTGATAATGTGCATATTTAACTGCCTGAAATTTTAAATTTATACGAAAAATAGAATAGTTTCTGTTTTGTTCATTACTTTTTTATTTTATGCATTTTTCTCTGTATTTTGTATTGGGTATTCACTATTTTCTTATTAAGTCTCCTCATTGTAAAAAACATTCGTGCCCTGAAAAACAGTTTTTTTTACATTTTGGTGACATTCAATATTTTTAGCGGCATCTATGTGCAATTGTAGGTAGTTCTGGCCAATTAGAATTTTGTCGCCGTTGAATTGCAGGAAAATGTGTTCCATTGCATTTATTTTCTGCATCATATGCATTGATTTTCATTTTCATCATTGAACGCAATTGATGGCACAGCTCCTTTTTTCAGTCTCATTCTTCGGTGTAGGCCTAACAATCAAAACTATTTCGTTGCAAATCAAACGTTGTAAATAATTAATCTGCAGTCTTACCAGAATCCAACTCGGCTTTGCAAATAATGTCTTCATCTCTGAAATGATATTCGCACACTTCCCAATATTTACTTAATGGGTCAGTTCTGCCACAAAATTTAAGCCATTGCTCCCGCAATTCTTTATTGCTTGGAAAATGCAAAAAACTTATGCAGTTTGCATTTATTAATGTTCTTGTATTAGTACACGATTTTATTGCACACTGCATTTTTAATTTTAGTTTAATAATTTTAAATTTTATTTTCAATAATAATTCACACAGACTCAACACAGCAGATCAAAGCGCATACAATTGACTTTATAACACTAATTTTCACGTTATGTTCAACACTGAAGTCGGTTTTTTTTCAAAAGGTTAACCACACTAAATATACTTAAATGAGAGTAAGCAATTTTGAGAGAGTATCAGGTCGCAATGTCGCTACCTTGTTTTCTTGTATCTTGAGTTTGAATGGTCATGTCTATGGTATATATCAGTGATGCGCAACATTTTGATAGCAGTGGGCCTCATTATTAACCTATTTCGTCTCGCGGGCCACACTAAAAAAATATGAAAAAAAAGGTATACAAAAACTTCAAAAATATCATAGCTTTATATTTATATTTATTATTATTTGTTTTTATTATTTGTATATTTTATCAATGGGAAGACTGTCTTTGCTTTTCAATAGTCAATTTGTCAAAATGCACTTGAAAATTTGAAGTCGCGATGCGCAAACTATTATCTAGATCATGCGATTCCTTTATTTCGACTTTACAATTTTCAATCTTGAAAATAACTGTTCGCACAAGTAAGTGCTACCAAACATTGACATCATATTTGTGTAGTTAAAGCGGGTTAGACACGGTCCTGCTTCGCATGATCCTGCATTTGTGTATGTGTGGATTGAAGTGATTGAAGCTGAGCACTGAAAGTTCATTATTTGTTCTCTTCTGCACTACACAATGACTCAATGCATTTCACAAACATAAAAATTTAAAAGCCGTCGGCACTTCACAAATTTTTCAGATTAGCGCACACGTCCACTCACTTCAAAAATTTCAAATAAATGACCACTTACCTATATCTGTCTCTTTCATAAGTACTTACTTTGTGAAGGCGTTAATGAGACAGCATGGTCAAAGAGAGAACGATTATGGTCAAAGAGAGAATTGAGAGAATAACTCGCGTGACGAAATATCAAAATCGATTAGATATTTCGTCATGATGTGTACATGACACGCATACCTACATTATTCACAAACACTATGATAATGCAGGATCATGCGGACGTATCATGTCTAGCTCGCTTCAGCCTGACAACCGTATTCAGGCTACCCACATAAACTGAGTAACAAAAGAGAGCAAAGAGAAGCTGATCAATAAAATAGAGCAAAAAGATGATATGAGAAGATGAGATGAGAAGAGAACGAAAGAGTTCGCACAACTGACGCATCGAACATTCGAAAAGGAGGACGACAAAGATGATGAATACGATGTAGAAGAACACGAAGATAATAAACAGACGATCAACGACGAGAGGCACATTAAAAAGAGAGCTCAACGAGTAAAGATGTGCTGCGAACGGTGTAAACGGCGCAATATTAAGCATTGTGTATAAATTTAAGTAAACTAATCCTGCATTAAATAAAGTAACTCCGCAGTAAAAAAAACTCATTATAATCTATCCTACATATTTTGGAGTCTCACCCTTGCGAAAAAAAATAAAGGTGACAAAGAAAACACTACATATTTGAAACAAAGAATATCGCTGAAGACTCAGCAGAGTGCATGTGTTTGTATGTGAGTATTGCGAAATAAAATTTATGTATATGTCGTAGCGAACTATTTGAGTCGCATATTCCCTTACCTTTTGACTCTTGGGTATTCTAAGAGAGAGAGAATGTAATAAAATACCGTTTGATTACTAAATGATCATTATAGGTGTTTAGAGATCATTCTTGTTTGTTTGAGTATATTTCGCTGAAGTTTTAGATAGAGAGCGAAACATTGAGCATCTCTCGACCGATCGTATCCTGAGCGTTGTGGTGTGAGTAAAGAGTGCAACAAAGAGAGTGTGTGCGTGTGTGTTCGAAGAGCAGCACAAAAAGGTATAAGCAATGAGCGATGAGAATAGAAGACGGCAACAACTGACGCCGTCCACGCGACGCCTGATGCAATGAGCGTTGCTTCAGGAGATGATGATGCGACATCAGAAGTGGGATCTGCCTTCCTGCCTGCATTTTCACAAGGGCAGTGGCATGACTTTATGGAGCTCCAAAATAAAAACTTCATAGAGCTTGCTAAAGTTTTAAAGCGTTCAGCACCAGGGTCACTACAAGGAAAGACTGTCACGCTTCCCTGGTTTAAGTGCTACAGCCGACATCATCTTGACAGAGAATCTGATGGAAGGAGGAGCGCTCGTAATGGCCTTAAGTAAAGCAATGGAAGGCAGCGTATCTCAATGGCTGCCACAAGTTTGCTACGCTGGAATTACATGGCAGCAATTCAGAGATCATTTTATGCTGCGGTATGGTGACGTCACTCATAAACAAGTGACATGATATGAGTGTGGAAGAAATTGCTGTATCCGTTTCCCTCGGTCATTTGGCAAACTTCGACAGCAGATTACAGCGATTAACTTTTACGTCAAGTGTACGGTCCAGACGTGAGCTGCAGACGGAATTGCAGGATTTTGCATACAGCAACAAGAGAAAAAGTACTTCTGAACATCAAGGTGGGCCCGTACACAAGAATTCAAAAATGTCCGCAGTCAAGTGCCATTTCTGTGGAAAATTGGGTCACAAAATCGCGGAATGCAATGAAAAAAATCAACAAGGTCGGTCTACGTATGGTAGTGATCAACATGGTGAACGACATGGTGGTGGTCAGCAGCGAGAAAAATCCATTACATGCTACAAATGCGGTGAGCAGGGACACATCTCAACAAAAATGACGCAGGCGGCGGTAAAGAAGCAATCCGAGGAAAAAGAGTTGACCTGTGTTCTATCAGCGAGTACTCAAAGGAAACATGATCCATCGCGGTGAGTCTTTTCCATTTTGTTTTGACACCGATGCAGAATGTTCACTTATGAAGGAGACGGTGGCAGAAAACTATCAGGAAAAAGAGTTAATAACGGAGTAGTTTTAAAGGGAATAGGAAATGAATCAGTATACAGCACGTTACAGATTCTTGCTAATGTTAAAATAAGTGAACACTCTTTAGAGGTTTTGCTGTACGTAGTAAAGGACAAGTTTTTAAAATATGATGTTGTTATTGGCCGCGAGGTTATAAATCAAGTCTTTGGTGTTGGGTTTGACTCAAACAAATTTGAAGTTTATAAAACAACAGTTGTTAATACGTTATCAATATGTTAGGGTATATATAAGGATCGTATTACTAGTGACACTGAATTGAGTGGCTGTGACAAAACTCGTTTAATAGAAGTTGGTTTGGCAAATGTGAGTGCTCAAGCGGCTACGAATATAATAGCTTCTTATGATAAGGCGAGGTTAGACAAAAATAATGAAAAGATAATTAGGCACAAAGTAGGTGACTATGGTTTGATTAAAAATTAAGAGAGACACCAAACTAAGCTTGACCCAAAGTTTAAGGGACTAAGGTTCTTGACGGTGATCGGTATTTGTTGCATTCATTGAATAATAAACGAGTTTATAAGTATTCACATGATCATTTAAGAAAGTAACCAGATACCCGTTGCGTTAGATATGAACGATGAAAGTACAAGCATCTCCGGCGGTTGGAACGAAGAAATCGTTGAAAAAGACGATAGTGTGGACACCAGTGAGTGTGTCGAGAACGAAAAAATCTTTAAAAAAGGCGATAGTGTGGACACCAGTGAGTGTGTCGAGAACGAAGAAATCGTTGAAAAAGACGATTGTGTGGACACCAGTGAGTGTGTCGAGAACGAAGAAATCTTTGAAAAAGGCGATAGTGTGGACACCAGTGAGTGTGTCGAGAACGAAGAAATCGTTGAAAAAGACGATAGTGTGTATACTAGTGAGTATATCGAGAACGAAGAAACCGTTGAAAAAGACGATAGTGTGGACACCAGTGAGTGTATCGAGATCGAAGAAATCGTTGAAAAAGACGATAGTGTAGACACCAGTGGGTGTAATTGAAATTGAAGAAGCCGTTGAAACAGGCGGTAGTGTTAATAAGGCAAGCTACATTTATTGAGGTGCAAGCACAAGTGCAGAATTTCGATTTTGATCATGGTGTGTGGTGCATTTGGTGGTGGTAACAGAGGTCTTGAGTGTCAGAGAGAAAGGTTTATGCTGTACGAAGTGAGTGTCTAATAGTAACGTGCTTGAAGGTTGACTTGTTGGTAAAAATGTTGAAAGAAATCGAAGCCTCTGAAGAGTTTTCAGTTTTGTGAAAAAATATAAGAAAAGGAAAGTAAATGTATTAAGATTTGTAAGATAATAAAAAAAAGTTTTTATGTAGAAAAATTTTTAATTTTTTTTTTTTTTTATGTCTACAAGAGGCCGTGTTAATGTCAGGATGGCCGTATCGTAACGAACTATTTAAGTCGCATATTCCTTTACCTTTTGACGCTTGGGTATTCTAAGAGAGAGAGAATGTACAAAATACCGTTTGATTACTAAATGATCATTATAGATGTTTAGAGATCATTCTTGTTTGTTTGCGTATATTTTGCTGAAGTTATAGATACAGAGCGAAACATTGAGTATCTCTGAGGGAGTGTGTGCGTGTGTGTTCGGAGAGCAGCACAAAAAGGTATAAGCAATGAGCGAAGAGAATAGAAAACAATTATTATTCTTTGAACGGTGGATGAAAAAACACACAACGCTCGGTAATCGATGATAACAAAAAAATATGCAATAAACGAGACAGACGTCAACAACTGACGCCGTTCACGCGACGCCTGATGCAATGACTAAACTAGTGTTTCGTTCCGTTTGACTGAGTGAATGAGTTAAGTTATTCGGTACATTTTTGTGTATTCGATTTTCGCGTTGCGAAATATGTATGTATGAGTTTGTTTGCATTTCTTCATTCTTTATTGCTTAGTCGTGAAGACTGATATGTGGTTCATTTCTTAAATTTTTTACTTTAACCTGACGTACTTAGAATAATATATACTTATATGTGTAATGTTATTATTATTTTTTTAATAAAATTTATAATATTAAAAAATAAGTATGATTTCTGATTGATAAGTTACATGTGTTCGTTCTCTTTATTGATTTAATATAATATATCATAACTTTGAAATAGTACTTGTTTGAAGAAAACCGTTAACTTTTTCGTGTTCAGCATATCCAAATTAATGAAGAATAGTTGTTTTCATTAATGTTATAAAGTGTAATATATAAAATTTAATATTCTTAAATAAATACATAACTATTTTGTGCATCAATTATTACAAATTCATATGACATGCTATTAATCAAATACCTTGCGCATTATTTGCGTCTCAATTTTACCATTGCCTTCTTCTTCTTGTTTTGCTTAATGACACAACATTAGTTATTCATTCAGTCATTCCACTTTTTCGTACTTCATATTCAAAGCAATATAGTATCAACTAAGTATTCAATCGTTCCATTTCAACGTGTCCTCATACCAACTCATTCGTTTTTGCTGACAACGTCTCAAAAGGCGTTTTGACTAAGTCATGCAGGTGTCTAATACATATATAGTCACTGAGAAGAAAGAGGAGGAAAGTAAAAGAAAAATAATGTCAAAAGAAGAAGAAGAACATACACGCATACACAAGAAAAAACTGAAGAATATCAAAGCTGTTTATAATGATAATGATGATGTTGTTGATGATGATGTAAAATGTGTTCAACGAGTTTTGAATTAAGAAGAGTATATAAATAAAGTGATCATGACGTCTCTAGTGGATTTCGAACAAATACAAAATGCATTCAGAGTGACAAAGTAAAAGAATATCGAACTCTTACATGCGTTTGTATTTGAGAGTTGGGGCGATAGAGATAAACGCAAGAGGTTAAGAACATTTAAGGGCTTTGAGTATGATTGCAATGACGAGTGGTATAAAGAAAAAAACACATACATAGACAATAACTTATCACAGGAAGATCATACAGTAATATGTAATCAGTTATGCTTACAACAAGCAAGAACGATATTGAGCAACATATTTTCACAAATTTGACAAGCAGTCAATTTTTGAGAGATGCAGATTTTGCTGAAAACGACGAAAGGGAAGATGAAGAAGACAATATAAGCATTCACATGCATAGAGGTATCGAAAATGATGTAATTAACACACACGACAATGAAGATTCAATTAGATCTTTTAGTGGTGAAGACAATTTTCCAATAGAAAGATGGGTGAAAGACTATGAGGAAATAGCAACTTAGATGCGATGGGATGATTTGCAAAAATTCATGTTTGCTAAACGGTCGCTCAAAGGTATAAGATATACAACGAAAGTGAAAGAGGTATATTAAATTGAGAAAAAATAAAGACTAGCAGCGCTGATGAATTTAGAACAAAAATAAACAGTGCGCAACTTCATGCATTAATACGCGAAAGAAGAATAAAAAAAAACGAGAGCATACAAGAATATTTTATAAGAATAAAAGAAGAAATGTCGGAAGGGAATGTCAGAAAAGAACCCAAATGCTATAATTGTGGTGAAAAAGGTCACATTGCAAGTAATTGTGAAAACAGAAGCAAAGGGAAAAGTATTTTAATTGCAATAACAATGAACATATCGGAAAAGAGTGTCCAATGAAAAAGAGAGAAAATGCAGCTGTTACAACAAATACACGTATAATAACATCAGAGCTTAAGTACAAGAGAGTGACAATGCACTGATTGATACCGGCAGTAAGTACAACATTGCATCTGCCGTTGTCCTGTTATGATGATAACAGACGACGATATTTTAACCAAGCTAAAATATGTTCAAAGAAAATTTGACCAAAAAAAAGCAATCATCGATATTCTTACAGAAAAGACGGATCACAATAATTACTTTATGAAGACAGGAATACTGCACAAACTGGTTGATGAAAATGAGCTAATAGTTGTTCCACCAGCTCTACAACATAAAATCATCAAACAAGCACACGAAAGGGGTCATTTCTCAGTTTACATACCAAGACTTGATGAGATGATACAGAAGCAAATAAGCTGCTGCTTAAGATGTATAGTGACGAACCGCAAGAAAGGGAAACGAGAAGGTGAACTTCACCCGCTTCCTAAAGAAGAAAAGCCACTACAAACGTTTCATATCGGCTTCTTAGGCCCTTTGGAATCGACGCACAAGCAGTATAAGTATGTCCTTGCAGTAATTGATGGCTTTACCAAATTCTGTTTTCTCTACCCTACGAAAACGACGTCTGAAAAAGAAGTAACAACGCGTCTGCAAACCCAAAGTGCGATATTTCGCAACCCAATTCAAGTAATTTCAGACAGAGGATCCGCATTCACATAAGAAGAATTTAAACAATACTGTGTAACTGAAAATATTTCGCATCATTTGGTCACGACTGGTAAAGAGCGAATGGCCAAGTTGAAAGGCTTAATGCTATAATCCTTTCTGTCTTATCCAAGCTTACAATAGATGATCCGAGTAAATGGTATAAATTCGTCGACAAAGTGCAACAAACGATAAATTCAACGTTCTTCAGAAGTACAAGCAAGACGCCTTTTGAATTCTTGGTTGGTGCACACTAATGTCGATGTAAAGCTAAAAGAAATGATTCAAGACGAAATTGTACAATCGTTTAGTGACAGCCGTGAATTACTGAGAAAAGACGCCAAACAGCAGATATTAAAGATGCAACAAGAAAATCGACATTCGTACAACTTAAGACGTAAGCCAACAAGAACTTATGAAGTTGGGGATCTTGTGGCAATTAAACGTACTCAACTATGCGGTGGGTTGAAGCTGAAACCCAAATTCTTAGGACCATACATGGTCACAAGAGCAAAGAAAAACGATACTTATGAAGTTACAAAGAACTCTATGGGCAGCGATGGTCCACGGCAAACGAATACCTATGCAGAGTATATGAAACCCTGGATTTCTTTAAATTACGATACATTCGGGTCAAATGTATGAAAGGATGGCCGAGTTGTGGAGTTAAGCCTGACAACTGTATTCAGGCTACCCACATAAACTGAGTAACAGAAAAGAGCAAAGAGAAGCTGATCAACATAAGAGAGGACGAAAGAGTTCGCACAACTGACGCATCGAAGATTCGAGAAGGAGGACGACGACGACGATGAAGACGATGTGCATAAATGGCGGGGAATCATCGACAACTGCAGTGTATGGATTTGAAAAGATATTAAAAAGGTTTTCTTGCTCCTTGAAGTCAGGGAAGCGTTCGTCAAATTGTCCTTTAAGCTCAGATATCACGTAACTTGTTTTAACAATATTGTAATTTTCAGCAGTCTTACGAAGAAATGCGTATTACTGTCCTTGTAATTGCTTCTTTAGTACCTCAATTTTTCATTCCGTAAGAGTCCTTGCAGAGAACCAAATTTTTCCCTGATTTTTCGTAATTCCTTCAACACAGACATGTTCTCATTGCAAATCAAACACACAGGTTTGTCCTTGAATAAAAAAATACTTTAAAGTCAACACTTCGTTAAACAATCTTTTTTCATCACCAATCACATGTACTTTACATTATAAAACTCAATAATACTGTTTTGTTGCAGGTTTGAGTAAGTACTTCAGTAGACGAAGAATCACTATTAATCACTCGCGGTATAAACTAATCGATGTATTCTCAAAATAGTCAGAAATGCTAAGTGATGAGATTTTACAAATGTAACTGGACTTTCTGTGTCTATGGGCAAAAGCTACAATGATCATAGAATATGAGTACAAGAAGGGAAGAAGTTTGACGCAGAGAGAGCAGAAATGTAACGGGACATTCTTTGTCTATGAAATGTAGCTTGGTCTGCTTATCTTTCTTTTACTCATTCTTACTTACTTTGCGAAAGTTGTACCAAAGAGTATGATATAAATAGAGTGGACAAATCAGTCAATTTAATCGGAGTTTCTCTTTATTTTTAAAACCAACAATAAATTGTGTTTTGTTACATCAAGCCCTATATTTATTGAAATATTGTACCTTACTAAGGCTTATTGAAGTTTCACTTCTATCACGTGTATATGGTACTAAACATGATTTTGTTTTTCTTATTTTTATTTCTTGATTATATATTATACTAGTATATACTAGATACACCGTATCACTGAACTAAAACAAACAAATTTTTTTGCTTTTGTTTAAACTATGTTACTCGTTGGTTCAACATCAACGATTATGACGACTACTACGACTTCAACGATGATACCATTGATGAAAAAGAAGGAGACTACGCCGACTTTTCCGTAAAAAAAAATTGTTTTGTATTGTAGTGCAATCCACTATGCTGCAAATTAATTGTTGCTGCTATGCTATATCGGACAATAATGCCGTCGGTTCTATTGCTTCTGATTCAATAAAGGCATAGACATCGGCTCTGGCGCTATTGTGGCGTTCGGAATTGTCGAGTTGTTATATGCGTGCGGCTGCTCCCTACTGTTCTCAAATTGAATTCTTTTGTTTGCTGTAGTTGTTGCTACCACATTGAACTCCTTTAAGGACTGAAAGGAGATACATCTTAGTGGCTAGGAACAACACTTCACAATAAAACTGAGCGTATTTTAATCTTCCCAAATGACTTTAAACAACAACACTGTTCCTAACAAGAAAATTTTGATTTTTCCATTATTTTCATTGTGGACTGTTTACGAACTATTTAATTTAATATGCTTTATTTAACTTTATAAGAGAGAATTGTACAAGCATGAGTATTTCCGAAATATGGTTTAGTTTCCCATTATTTTCATTTCAAACTGTTCACACACTGCACTATGGTCGGAAAAGCCGTTTTTTAGCATCAATTCGATTTGTTTTTAAAAAATATTTTAATAGTTTTTATTTGGAGAGGAAGGAGCAAAGTATGCAGAACGTTATTATACTCTTCACGTAGTGAATAGTATTATAAGTTTGTCATGAAGTTTGTAACACACAGAAGGAGACATCGGAGACCCCACAAAGTATATTTATTCTTGATCAGCGCGACGAGACGAGTTGATCTAACCATGTCCGTCTGTCCGTATGTCTGTCTGTATGTATGCAAACTAGTCCCTCAGCTTTTGAGCTAGAGTGTTGAAATTACACAGAGCTTTATTTTTATCATACGCAGTACATTTGTCGGAATCACCCGAATCCGACCACTAGAGGGTATTCCATACAAACCGGGATCCAAATGAAAGTTCCTATTAGAAAAACTTTTGTTTTTGTCCTATCGACTTGAAATTTGGACATTATAAGATTCTGACCCATATCCACAAAGCATATAAATTTCAGGACCCTTGAACCACTATGAGGGGTACTCCCCATACAAACCTGTATCCAAATTCAGATTCTTATTAGAATAACTTTTTTGTTTTTTGTACTATCGACTTCAAATTTAGACATTATAAGATTCTGACCCATATTTACCAACCTTACAAATTTCAAGACTCTCGGATTACTAGATCTGTCGTGAAGAGTATTACGATTTCAGCATAGCCAAAATTAGTCTTTTTTCATATTTTTTTATATTACCATAATTATAAATGTTTTTGTTGTGACGTCTTTTTAACAGAACTTAACACCGGCATAGTTTTGTTTTGTGGAGCAGATCTTATAATATTCGGTCGAATTTGTAAACTGTAAGTTAATACATAAATATATTTTTATTTGATGTCACTTTCCATATATATACTCTTCACGCATACATATACTCGTAAGTTTGTCATGAAGTCTGTAACACACAGAAGGAGACATCGGAGATCCCATAAAGTATACATATTCTTGATCAGCGCGACGAGACAGTTTTTGAGCTAGAGAGCAGAAATTTTGTACACACTTGGCAGGCTGCGTGTGATTGCGGTCTATGTAGTGTATTTTTAATATATTCCTCACTTGTGTAGTATTGAACAAGAATTGAACTATTGGTAAAGCAATCTAAGTTTTTTTGCATATGATTTCTTATTAGTTTTTTTATGAAATTGTCCACTCTCATAACGCTAGCAAAATTATAAAATTTTTTGTTTGAGTAATATTTTGTATAGTCACTTTGTGGGGTTCTATACAAGGAGTTGCACACTCTGAGAAATTATCTTTCGAAAACACGGATTCTTTCTATATAGGTGTTTAAAACCAAATTGTTCATCAGACACTAGTTTTTTATTTTCACAGAATCTATTAATATTGTTATTTACACAATTTTTAAAAACCTTACTTATATTAGATAGTAAGCTAAAAGGCCAAAAATTCTTTAGAACATTGTGATCTATTTCTTTTTTTTTTGGAAGTAGTACCATGTTAGCTGTTTTCCACTGATTAGGAAAATAGGCATTGTATATTATTAAATATCATACAATATCCAGCACATCTGGAATTTGTTTTAAGACAATTTTTGGTATAGTATCTGAACCAGTATCTATTGAAATGAAATAATCTTCTCTCTGATCTGTATTTAAGCTATTTTCGATTTTGGATGTATTAAAAGATGTCTTCCTCTTCTACTGGTACTCCCCTTTACCGCATTGCATACAAGCCGACTTCCACCAATGAGTTTATTAAAATTTCTATGGATTTTTAAAATAAAATAAAAACATCACAGCTTTATTTTCAACAAATTAATTAAATTAAAGACGAATTGAAATCTTCAAAAATGTTTAAATTTGAATTTTTAAATTTGTACAAAGCTTTCTTTTCACCATCCGCACTACATTTTTCGGAATCAGTCGAATAAGACGCCCATACAAACACAGATCTAAATTCATGTTCCTATTAGAAAAACTTTTTTTATTTATTGTACCATCGGTTTGAAACTTGGACACTATAAAGACCATACCATATCCACCGACCATGTAAATATCAATACCCACGGACTACTAAGAGGGCTACCTCCCATATAAAACATGAACAATAATCAGAAGATATAAAAGGTGCGTGAAGAGTATTGCAACTTCACATAGTCAAAGTTAAACAGCTTTTTTACATCTTTTTAATTCTATTTTGCAATTATTCAACAATTCATCCTACTCCCGTGACCTCAAACTACGATACTATTAATCAATATAGTACAATACAATGTTGTATGTATTATACACTTAGAGAAAAAACGCATTGTAAAAATAAATATGTTCATAATTGATTTAAATATGCATCTATTTCTTATACCCGAACGTGCAAAAAACGCGACTGATCCTCACGTCGTACAATGAACACAGTGACTGAGCGACCCGCGAGTTATGTAAGAGCAATTTATTTAAATTAATTTAAATGAATACTCCATTGTCGTAACGTTGCTTTCTTGCTCAACAGAAACACAGAAAAAACAGAAACAACGGATTATAACATACGGTATCTACATAGGGACCGCCCACTCATCGAGCATAACGCAATTGATCAAACATGTTCGATTGATAATCTGGGTTATCGATGCTGAGGATAATGATAGAAAGATCAGAAAGAAACATTCCCTCAAGAAGAATACATGTGCTTGGGAAACTTGTTCCCTTTCTCAAAAAAAAAAAATAAATAAAATTACAAAACAATCCCACATCCAAGTCCGGTATACAATAAATATCAACCCGATTCATTCATTTTCTTGACCCCTATAAAATATAATTGACGATATTATAATATAATGTACGATATATGTATATTATAATAGACCAAAAATTATAACAACGAATACATGATGTATGATATACGAGGGGGACCCAGAACAGCGGGAATTACGCTGTGGTGGGGAGGGAGAGTGGGGGAACCTATTGTTTGACCACATGTCCGTTAGTGTCACGCCATCTGCGTCAGTGTGCAAAGTTGTGTCGTTGTGAGTGCATCGGTTCGCCTGTGAGATTTTTTTTAGTAAAACAACTTTTTACATTTCGGCGAAAACGTAATGGCAGATTGTCGAGAACAACGCGGGGTTGTGAAATTTTGTGGGGAAATCGGCCGCGGAAACTATTGTAATGCTTAAGACTGCTTATGTGGATGCTGCCCTAAGTAAAACCAGAGTTTACGATTGGTTTTCACGTTTTAAAAATGGAGAAATGTCTATTGAAGACCAACTTCGTTCAGGACGACCCTCAACGTCAAGAACTGTCGACAAAATCAATGCCCTCGTTCGTGAAGACCGTCGTCGAACCATTGATCAACTCTGTGAGATGTCGGGAATGTCATGGAGTTCAATTCAGAGAATTTTATCCGAAGATTTACACATGAGAAGTGTTGCAGCGACTGGTTCTTCCATCATGACAACGCGCCGGCCCACACCGCCCTTTCCGTGAAGCAATTTTTGACCAAAAACGCCATGACACCTATTGTCCACCCCCCATCTAGCCCTTTGTGACTTCTTTTTGTTCCCCAGACTCAAAAGGAATATGAAAGGAAAGCGTTTTGCCACTGTGGAGGAGGTGAAACAAAAATCGCTGGAAGGCTTAAAGGACATCCCGATGAGTGAATTTAAAAACTGTTTTGAACAATGGAAGAATCGTTTGGAGAAATTCGTTGTGGTCAATGGCGAATACTTTGAAGGTGATCAAAATTTGGTGTTAAAATATTAAGAATATATACAATATAGGATACCGATACAATACAAAAATATAACTGGCGCAGTCGTGGTACGATAAAATAATTTTTTTTATCAGAAAAGAACTTTACGAAAAGAATAATAAAATAAAATGGATCAATTTATTGCAGTAATGCAAGAGGCCCAACTTACAGTGTAGGGATTGGCTGAATTGCAAACATACTTGTTGGCAAATCCAGTTGCAGAGAGAGAAAGGCAACTAACGGAAGTTAAACATTTGGCAGCATTCAATGGCAACAATGTTACTAGTGTTTCATTATTTATAAAATGTGTAGAGTATTACCTACAAAAAATTATACGGGAAGAATATAAAAAATCAGCTACAGCTATGATATACCATGAAAAGATTCAAGGAGACTCTAAGCTTGCCCTGCTTCATTTGAAGGATTTTGACGACTGGAACAAGATAAAATTGATTCTAAGGAGGAAATACAGAACAGACTTAGACCAGAAGAGTTATATGATAGGATCTCTCAGATAAAAGTTAGAAACGTATAGGAATTGGTTGAAGAAATACAATATGTATTATAAAAATAAGGCAGATGAGCTTAGGATATTTTATGAAGACGAAATGCAAATTGATTTAAGCGGAATAGAAGCGTTATTAAAAAATAATATTTTAAAAAATTTACCCAAGGCACATTAGCATATGCCATAAAAAAATTGAGTAATATAGACGAAATAATATCAGAAATAAATTCAATGAATTTTGAAGACAGCTGTATCAAAAAAGAATACAGAATTTTTGAAAATAAACAAAATAACTCAAAGATTAAGCAAAATTCATAATAAAACTAATAATAATCAACAAAATCAGTATAACAGTCATAATAACCAGCAACAGTATTATAATATTAATAATAATAACCAGCTACAGTATTATAACAATAACAATAACCAACGACCATATTATCATAATAACAATAACCAACGACAATATTATAATAATCATAATAATCGAAACAAGCAGTTAAGACAGAGCAATAACAATCCTTCGGGGCAAACACAGCAAAATTTTACCTCGAATAATACTTATAGACAACGGAATACTGACAATCCGATGGAAGTAGATCATGTAAATATAGAACACAATGACGCTCTTAACCATAATCCTAAAAATCAAATTCAAGACTGTACACAAAAAAGTGACTAAGTGGTTAATACATTTTTTATCAACTAGCCTCGGAAAATAATGTTACATCAATAATAAAAATAACCATACAAAATAAAATTTTTGTAGCACTAGTAGATACGGGGGCAATAAATGTCAGCCTAGTTAGCCAAGAAATGACTTCCAAAAACACAAAATAAAACACACCCCATTCACAACAATAAATAAAACTGACTATTTCACCGAAGAAATTCATACACCATGTTCAAATGAATTAGAAATTGAAAAAGAAGAAAGATGTAGGTGGAAAGTCGCACCATTTGGGTCCGACAGAAAATATCAGTTCATCATTGGAATTGATATACTCCAGTACCTAAGCGCCAAGATAGATTTGGGAGGAAAGAAAATTTTCTTAAAAAATGCCACAATACCATGCAAAAAAGATTCTTATGACAAAGAAACTGTTCCAGAAATTTAAATTGATCAACAAATTAAGGAAATAATATAAACAAAACATTTAAATGAAGATGAAAGAAATAAATTAGACAAACTATACGAGTAAAGGAAAAATAGGACACTATTCTTTAAAGAATGAGATGAACTCACCCATACTCATGCAGTAGAACATGAAATAAGGACAATGACAGAAGAACAAATAATTGCGAAATTATACAGATACCCACAAGAATATGAAGAAGAGATTAGAACTCAAATTTCTGAAATGGAAAAACAAGGAATAATAAGGAAAAGTAATTCCAGATATACAAGTCCATTAATAATAATTTCGAAAAAAATATATAATTCAGGACAACAAAAATACAGATTAGTGGTTGACTATAGGAGACATCACAATAGACGATAAATTCCCTCTGCCCAATATAGATTCAATATTGCATAAGTTAAGAAGGGTTCATTATTTTTCAACCATTGATTTAGCCAAAGGTTATCACCAAATCGAAGTAAGGGAAGAGGACAAATGCAAAACTGCATTTGCAACCCCTCATGACCTATACGAATTTGTCTAAAAAATGCACCAGCCACATTTCAACGTTTAATGAATGACGTATTACGGGACTTTATCAATAAAACTTGTGTAGTATATCTAGATGATATAATAATTTTTAGTGTGTCACTTCAAGAGCATATAACAAACATTAACGATATTTTTAAGGCTTTGAAGAAGCATAACTTATAAGTCCAAATTGACAAGTGCAATTTTGTGCAAAGGGAAACACCTTTTATAGGACATATATTAACAAAGGAAGGATTAAAACCCAATCCAGACAAAATCAGAGGTAATAAAAGAATTATCTATCCCAAAAACGGAAACACAGATAAAAAGTTTCCTCAGAATGACTCAATATGTAAAATTTATTCAAGGGTACGCTCAAGTTGTA
>JAWNKV010000793.1:0-49900 GCA_035041805.1 Amiota mariae
TGCCTCTGAACTCAACAATTGCTTTTCTACCATGAAGGTAAGTGTTTAGCCAGCGTTTGGTGGTTGCACTCAGTGTGGTGATCTTGCAGCAAGACTGCATGATTGACATTGTCAAAGGCATTTCAGCCGCGAAGCTGCAGGTATGTTGTTGTGTTAGATGTGCTTGGTGTTGAGTTTGTTGTAGTTATTGTATTTGTTGAAGCACTTGTTGGTGGATTTGTGCAAAATGGAATTTGCGGGGATTGACACTACTCCATGGTAGAGAATTTCAGCACAAAGGAGGAGAGCAAGGTCTTGCTCTAGGCTGAGGTGACCTTGTGCTTAGCAAGGAGGATTTGTTGCTATTGTCAGTAGAGACAAACGAGAAATTTGCGTTTCTCATTATCTTTATTGGTGGCTTTTGGCTAAGTTTTTGAGCAGAGCTCATCTTAGATTTTTTTTTTTGTTGCAATTATTACTTTTATTGAATTTTTATATATCACGAATATATAAGCGCTAGTCACGTCTTCACTGTTCGAGTGTTCAAACATTTTTTGATACTATGATATATTTCCTGAAAAAATATAAAAAGAAAGCCCAATTTGTGCAGAGTAAAAAGAAAACCTGAGTCTTGTTTTAATCTATATAATTTGTTGCTAAAAGAATTAAAAAACTAAATACTTAAATACTTTACAGTTTTGATGATAAAGGAACATTCAAAATTTCTCCACCCATCCAAGATGTAGGAAAGTGATAGCGATTGGATTCTCATTAGAGTATTGAAACTTGAAATGAATATAAATAGATATACATACATGGAAAGAAGTAAAAATATAAGAACGCGCGAAATTCAAAAGTTGAATGAATAAATTAACTTAATTTAAAGTGGTTTTAAGAACCGAGTAAAGACATATTCATATCAAAATAAGAAGGAGGTGAAGTCTGTAAATCAATCATTCCATTGATGGAGGAAAATCTTGTAGAACTTACAACCTACAATATTAATTTCATTCTATTGAGTAAATATCGGAAACAAGTGGGTGATGATGAAATGATCAAAATTTCCTCACATCAATTCAGGATGACAATCATTATATCAGTTACAAATATCAAAGATCTTTTCGAGAAGCACTCTGAACAGATAAAAAAAGAGTTGGTTTGAGTTTCAAGGAAAAGATAGCGGATGGACACTCATCAAAATCCTGAACCTTGAGCATCAATAAATACACACCTATGAAAGTGGGGAGTTATATTGATTAACCTCATTTTCTCAAGATAAAGAAATCCCTAATTAATATCAAGAATAAGGATAATTATTGCTTCAAATGGGATATAATTTCAACAATGAAACCGCTCTCAATTAATCCTGATCGTTTCTATATGAATTCTCATATTGCAAATATCGAGAATTTGCGAATTGAAATAAACGAGAATTCCACACTCGATTTTTCAAATTTGATGTTTCCAATGGAGTTGAAATTCATCAAGAAATTTGAAGAAATGAATCCAAATATCAGCATCAATGTCTTTGGATACGATGGGGAGGTTCGTGGAATCATAGGTCCACTATACCTAACTAGTGGTGAGAGACCTATTCATATAAGTCTATTGTTGTTAGAGGAGGAGGGAAACACTCACTTTGTTTGGACAAAGAATTTGTCGAGGTAAATATCAAACGTGTAATTTTAAAAAATATACGCGATGAAAGGAGGAATGAACGACACAAGATTGAATGTGGAAAAATGGTGAAAACTTTACCAGATGAAGATAAGTCTAGTTAAGAATCTAAGAATTACCAACGCAAATTAGATGTTCCTTTTACTATTTATGCTGATTTTGAGTGTATTCTTATAATAGTTCCATAGAGTTTCAAATAAGTGAAATCGTTCGAGAGCATATACCCATAGCCTTTTCATACTATATAAAATGTGCTCATGATTCAGCTCTTGATGAATTTGTGCGTATAGAGGCTCAGCTCAGATATAAAAGATTTACCTCTGAATAAAGAATTGTATATCTCGTTTTCAAAGCATATACCGTTAGGAAAAGAAAAACATATTTTGGAAGTAAGATTCTTAGACTCATTTCGTTTTATGGCGACAAGCTTAGAAAAATTAGCTAATAATTTGAGTGTTGATAAGTTATGTGCAATCAGAAATCTTTTCCCTCACAATTATCATTTTGATTTGGTTCGTCGAAAGGATGTTTTTCCTTATGATTATCTTGACTCAATTGAACGTTTGCAAGACGAAGAACTACCACCTCGCTAGAAATTCTTTATCTCTCTCACTAATTAAGAATGTAGTTTACATGAATATCAATATGCTCAAAATGTTTGGAAGGTGTTTGGGTGCAGAACATTATGTGACTACATGAAGTTATATCTGAAGACAGACGTACTTCTTTTAACTGATGTTTTTCAAAATTTTCGTTTCATTTGCAAGAGTATTTATGAGCTTAATCCAGCACATTATTAGACATCATAGGGCTTATCTTGGGATGCTATGCTCAAGTCAACAAAAATCAAACTACAATTGTTAACAGATATAAACATGTAACATTTTGTGCAATCAGGTATTATTCAAATATGTATACCAACAACAGAAAATATGAAAAATTGCAATATTTCAAGGGCAAATGTACTGGAATCAACAACAACATTTGGTGTAAAAAATTGTCTTAGTAGCATTACCTTGACACACACATGAATAGGTAGCTATTTTTTGTTTTGGTTATACATATAAATGGAACGTTGTGGCCAATTATGAGAAATTAAAATGGAAATTGTGTGAAAAATACATGATTAAGAACAAATCGCACTGTATGCAGCTTCCTTTTTCACTCCTTCTACTTAATTTATTAAAATTTCCAAAAAAAAAAAACAATTTTATATTTCCTTCAAATATTTTGTCCAATGATCAGCTGTTTTATATTGCAGCGCAACAAAAAAAATAAAAAAAAGACAGTATAAAATTACCTAAGAAAGGCAGAAATTAACGCGGGCAACCATCGTCAATTCTGAAACAAAGGCGAATTGTTGTTATTGCTGCTGTCTCTTTTCATACTCTTCACGTTAGTGAATAGTATATAAGCTTGTAATGAAGGTTGTAACACACAGAAGCAGACATCGCAGACCACATAAGGTCATCAGCTCGATGAGACGAGTTGATTTAGCCATGTGCGTCTGTTCGGACTCCTAGTCTTTCAGTTTTTGAGCTAGAGAGCTAAAATTCAATCAGACCACTAGGAGAGGTACCTCCCATACAAACCCCCTTTTAAATTAATGTTTTTATGAAATTTTTTTTTTTGATTTTTGACGTTTCGAACTGGACATTATAAGTCTCTGGCCCATATCCACAAACCGTGAAAATTTCAAGACCCTCGGACCACTAGGAGGGGTACCCCTCATACAAACCGGGATCCAAACCAAAGCTCTTATTAGAAAAACTTTTTTGTTTTTTGTTTTTCTATCTATCTAAACTATCGAATTAAAATTCAGACACTATAAGTATCTAACCCATAGCCAACCAACCTTATAAATTTCAAGACCCTCGGACCACTCGCTGGGGCGTGAAGAGTATTCCAACTTCGGCATAGCCAAAGTTAGTCTATTTTTATATTTTTTTCTGCTGTGGTTAACGGTTAATTCGTTTGTTTTGTGAGAGTGTTATGAAAAAATCTTATTGTGCGAATATTATTACTAACAATGCCGCGACATAGAAGAGCTAATCTTTCCCAACAAAGCCGTAATGCAATAAGACAGGCAAGCAAACTACGACCAACGTCATCCGAATTTAACACCACCCAATACACACTCTCAGCTTTCCATAGAATTTCAGCAAAGCAGGTTACAAGACCAGCAACGCTATCAACAGCAACATCCCAATCAAACACCATTACAACCAACTAGGTATTCACCAAATAAACGTCCTAGAGAAGGTACTGATGGACATCAGAAAATGGAAGTGGAATACTCGTACATATCTATTGTTGGTAAAATAAAAAGAATAGTTTGTGATAATAATAATAATACTATAAATATCAAAGAATTTTTTAAATGCGAAAATATTAATGTTCTTTTTTGTAAACCAAACAACCACACTGGCAATTCAGATGTGGAAAGACTCAACAACACATTAACAGAAAAAGTGAGAACATCAAATTTAATAGAGAAATTACCTATAAAGGAGCAATTGCTTAAAGCTGTTGACTATTACAATAATACATTTCATTCTACAATTAAAGAAACTCTCATAAATGTACACAACAAAAGTTGTTAAAGTTGATAATTTATTAATAAAAAAACGAATAGAAGCACGAAAACTTGCAATTACTTAAAAAAGAAATGAAAAACGGGAGAATTATGAAGAAGACAGAATTGAGGGATATATTAAAAATTATAAAAGTTTGAGACATAAAGAGCAACCTTAGTTTAGAAGACAGAATTTAACAAATATTCACGAAAATAATATAAAAAGACCTTTTAAATATGCAAACTGCACAAATCTTTCAAATTTAAATAATAATTAATTTCAATAAATAAATAAATATAATATATGTAATAATTATTGTAAATTTCAAAACAATTAAAAACAAACATATGTGTATGTATGTATATTGTAATAGTGATTCAGGAGTATCACGAAACAAAGGATGGAGGAGTTATGTATAGTTAGGAATAAATGATAGGTAATATACTTTTCGACTTAATAATTTAAATGTCTTTCCATCCCTGTTTTATCTTAATCATCTAAATTTCTTTCCCTCCTTGTTTTCGTTAAAAGCTTTAGAATTAAGTTGAACTTTTGTTTGATGTAAGCTTTAGTATTTAAGATTCACTTTCATGTTTGAGAAGACACTTTAAAATAAACATTTGACAAGAATAGACATACTCGTAATCATTTGTCTTTATATTGTGTCTCTATTAAGAGAAGATCAACAAACATTTAATTCGCCTGAGGGTTGGTGTGACATCAGCTGGTGGTGGTGTTAGGATGGTTGCAGCCTCGTGGATATTTCGCGTGAGATTTTCAATGGCATCCTCAATGTCTTCGCCTGTGTTAAGCTGGCTGCTTAGATCCATGTTTCCCTCAAGCCAAGAGCGATATCGGATAATGTTAGTTGACCTTCGTATTATTCTAGTTGTCCAGTGCGGAACGATTACTGGCACATTCATGTTGAGTGTGATAGCGCTGTGGTCAGAGCAGAGGTCAGCACACGGAGCAACATACACTTTGGCTGCATCAATGCTTTTTGTCAGAGCGATGTCTAGAACGTCTAGCAGCCTTCGTATGTCAGTGGGCCAATAGGTCGGTTAACCGGAGGAATAGCACAGCATATTAAATTTCCTTGTGCATTTGAGAAGTGCTCTTCCTTTCGGATTGCACAGCCTAAAGCCCCACCATGTGTGTTTTGCGTTGAAGTCACCAGAAGTAATGAATTTACTACCAAGACCATTGAATACCTGCTGGAACATTGCTTCTGAGACAACGTTTCCTGGAAGTACATACACAGCCGCTAGGATTATGTCACCCAGTGGGCAATATTTTTTGACAATGGCAGACTGAATTTAATCGAAAGTGATAGGCGCTTGTTCAGTGAACTTTAAACGTGCGTCTATTATTAATGCTGCACCACCACGTGCTCTGCTGCTCGGGTGGTTTGCTTGAATGAGATCTTACCTACGTATCAAGTGCGTTGAGGTGAGTTTAATAGCATCTTTTCCTTTTTGTGTTATTTTTGAGAATAGGTGGGATAAGGTAAAATAAATTACTTAAAGAAGAGAAAAAAGCAAAAATATGAAAAATGAATGAAAAAATCAGCCAAGTGTGAGTCGGACTCGCACACGTAGGGTTCCGTACCATCATACAAGATTTTTTGCTTAAAATATTAAATTATATACATTAAATAAGCCTAAAAGTATACTACAATTAACAGCTTAAAAGTATACTACAAAAAAAAATAAAAATTTTAAACAAAATATTAAATTAAAGACCAATGCTTCTAAAAATGTGTATTTTTAGTACTTGTGGTTCTATACACAAGTGAATTACACACTCTTTAAAAATTTCAACTCTACATATTACGGTTCATGAGAAAGAGCAGGAGTCGGACGGATGGACGGACAGCGTAAGTTAAGTAATAGGATCCTGTTAGCTCCCTATGGGTACGGAACCCTAATAATAAATAAGAATTATATGAAATAACATGATTCTGACCCGATGGGGGAAATTTATTTGCAAATAGTAGCGAGCTATGCCCCTGCTCACAGCTATGTGTGGTCAGAGACATATGAATTAATAAACTACAATAATGCAGATGGTATAGGTGACCTAAATCAGCGACATCCAGTTCATCCAGCCTGCAGCGTGATCAGGAGTCCCGTAGGCAGCGAATGACTATGGTATTAATCGATGATGGCGATATCGGGTGAGAGAACATGATAGAATTTATTATATGACGTGCATAAAACTCGGAAAGGATTGTGTAGGGCATAGTTAGTAGTGCATCTATACAATGCTAAAGGGAGAAAATTTCTGGTAGGACGACTAGGGACACAAAAGTTTAACTGATTTAATAGCTCAAGAGAATCAATTTCCCCAACTATGACCTTATGAAGAAAACTAATCCCAAGAGCTACCCTACGATGCACCAAAGATGGAAGACTGAAGAGAAGGAGCCTATCAGAGTAAGATGGCAAACGGGAATTAGGATTCCAGTTCAGGCTACGAAGGGCAAACAGGAGGAATTGTTTCTGTACAGACTCAATTCGAACTTCATTATTTATATATTGCGGTGACCAAATGCAAGAGTAATACTCGAGGAGTCGACGCACAAGAGATATAAAAAGAGTTCAACGTTTAATGAAACCAAAAACCACTCTTCGCATTATTTACGCTAGAAGAGATATGTTGGTTAAAACACAGCTTGGGATCAAACAGGACACCGTGGTCATTAAAAGTAGAGACTCGCTCGAGTTGGACGATTTCAATCGTGTACTCGTATGTAAAAAAATTGGGATTACACCGATGATACGTCATGAACTTACATTTGGAGACATTTAGATATAAGTAATTCGCTGAACACCAAAAATGTAAAGCAGGAAGCTAGTTTTTTGGAGCCGAGCTCGGAGCCGAAGGTGAACTAGTGAGTACTGAAAGCCTTACAGTAGTAGGTCTATTCCTACTCTTACGTTTAAATTCATGAACAACCATATTTGGAGGCCAGAATTTCGGATTATAAACTTTGTCTAATGATTCGGAAGGCACACTAATCTTGAACGGAGAAATATCCCTAGGTTGTGAAAAATTGATTTTTTGCACACTAACCTTCACATTATTCTTTGAAGCAATATACCTAATAATGTCAGCACAGGTAGTATCATAAGACAGTCTTGATAGGAAAATATGTATCCGAGGGGGCACTACTGACAAGATAGGTGGTAAATCCACATTCAAAAATAGCGATATTGGTAAAGGTTCTAAAGTTGCCGCTGGTGATATTGATGAATGAGCGGCCTGGTTGGATTCGTCGGGTAAAGGTACAATTGAGATAGGGGGTATACAACCATTGCCGGCACCATTCCCAGCATTATCCACAATTGAGCTATTCGGGCGAGGAGAAGCAGGTCTTGACCGCTTGGAGACATTGATGGCAACATTCCCATATTCGTCCACAATGGTGTTCGACGAAGGATGAGAAAAAGCGGGTCTAGACTGTTTAATGGAAGATACTGCAGATAAGGGCGAAATTAACTGTATTACAGGTATCACAGGAGTGGAGGTAGGATCGGCTGGAGGGGCACCTTTGGCAGAAACAGGAGGAGTGGTGGAAGGTAGTTGGTGGGAAGCATGGTTGCCCATAGGAGAAGGTGACAATAAAGGAAGGGGAGGAGGTGAATCGAACTGATATTTAGTGAGTAAATCAGTGTCCGAATCAAAATCAAACAAAATTGCTTTACAGCATTATTCAATTTGATAAAATGGTCACGTATACTACGATACATTGACGAAAAATCAACCTGCTGTTTAAAACAGGATGGGAAAGACCACATCAAACTGCCACAATCAGTTTTATATCTACTAATTATCATGTCATTGTCACAGCTGTTCAGTCCCGCACACTTCAAGAGTGAAAAATTGTCGCATAGCATACAACGTACGGCCCATTGAGAATCAACATCGAATGTATTTTTATTTTTACATGGAGGATTACAACAAATCGTTTTCACGACAGAAAAAAAAAAAAACAAAAAAATTAAAAAAAAATAATAATTTGTTTCAGTAAAAGAAAAAACAGTTATAATCATAAATTGATTACATTACCAAAAATGCAGATAGCAAAATTCACAATCTGGTTACCCTGTCAAGCAGATGCAATGTAAAGTATCGTTCTTTTTGTTGTTATACTCTTCACGCAGTGAATAGTATTATAAGTTTGTCATGATATTGTAACACACAGAAGGAAATATCGGAGACCCCATAAAGTATATACATTCTTGATCACCGCGACGAGACGAGTTGATCTAGCCATGACCGTCTGTCCGTCTATATGTATGCAAACTAGTCCCTCAGCTGAAATTTTGCACGGAACTTTCTTTTTACTATACGCAGTACATTTGCCGGAATCATTCGAATCGGTCTACTAGGGGGCTACCCCCATACAAACCGGGATCCAAATGAAAGTTCTTATTAGAAAAACTTTTTTGTTTTTTGTACTATGGAACTGAAATTGGGACACTATAAGTGTCTGACCAGTATCCACCAACCTTCTAAATTGACTGTCGGACTACTAGAAGGGGCGTGAAGAGTATTTCAACCCACATCTGACGGTATTAAGTTCGTACGTCTGTAAATCTGTATTGGGTGATGCCCTCCAAAAAATATATTAAAAATTGCGGTCATATGGATTGATTAATACTTGCGTGTACATTTTCGTTATATCAGCCGTCTGAACATAACGAAAAAGTTGAAGATAAAACAGAATTATGTAGAAATCATCTTGTAAAGTTGGGCCAACTAACAGTGAGCGTTGCGATGACGTGCGACATGATGCATCAAACAAAACTCGAAGTTTTGTTGACGTACTTGTTGGTTTAAAAACGCAATAAATGGTATATAATAGTGTGCTTCTTCAGTTTTTCATGTTTTTATTACAGACATTTGTCCGAGTTGTTCAAATTTATCCATAAATACTTATCAGGGGACAATCAGTTTTCTAGAGCTATTGGCAATCTTACACAACGCGTCCCGTGTCAAGTCTATGCATTGTTTTTGAGTAGAGTTCTTCACATATGCGATGGTCAGGATGAGGCAAGTATGTTGGTATGTTTACAGCCTCAAATTCCCACAAACGCTGTAAATTGTTGTCAACGTATTTTTCACGTGCCAACATGCATGTATGTGTCACTGTTTGTGTTCTGTGCTGATATCTGCCGGTTACTACTTAGCCCAATAACGTCTTTTGAAGAGTCGGCATGTTGTTACCAAGCTTAATTTGTCTAACTGCAAGAAGATCTAAAAGGGTTTTTGTTCCAATCAGCACATCGATCCGACGAGACTTATTGAACTGTTTATAGGCCAAAGAAATATTAGTAGGCAATTTCCAACTCGATGTATCGATTTCTGAAGCTGGTTGATAAGCGATGTGTGAAGTTATGCACAACTGCAATGACAGATAGAGTGACGAAATACATGATTTGATTGCAGTCTTCGTGCATGTGTTAATATTGTACAAGAATCACTAATGCTTCTAATTCCCACTTGGTGTTTATTTCGGCGTAAACGAAGTTTTTGGGCAAATTCATCAGTCATAAAATTAACTTGTGAGCAGGAATCGAGTAGTGCCCTTTCCAGTTCGTATTCACCTGACGACTCCTATATAAGAACTATTGCGGTTGCTAGTATAATTTGTCCAATTTGATCGTGATTCATATGTGAATGTGTAATAATATTAGCAGATTGTGATAACTGTGGTGAATCTGTTAATTGATGCTCTGTAGGTAAATGTTCTTTATGCGGCACTTTCTCGAAATGCAATAGTGTATGATGAGCACGTTTGCAATTACAACGATTTTTGGATGGGCATTGCGCCATTCGGTGACCACTGATGCATGTATCCGACCGTTTCACAATGTTAAAACACTCGTTGGTACTGAGGCTCTTGAATTGTGAGTTTATGATCTTCAACACAACAAAAAACAGAAGAAATATTAGTGATTGCAAAGATTAAACCATGTTGTGGTTTGACACTTCGATTATGTTTTACGGTTTTCTTCTGGCATCATTGTGATGTGCTGCTTGTTTGCAAAGACTAGCAATACCGTTCTAAAACCTTTGAAAATTTTTCCCAAGTGGGTAGTATGTTCAATTTGATTGATTCATTCCATTTGCCGCGTGTTTGTTGATCACACTAACTATGTAAATTAACATTGCTTGTGCAATGTTTGATCCTATGCCTAATTATGTCAAGGATCTATATATTGCGCTTGATTTGTCATTCAAGCTGCGTAAGTTATGTCCATCAGGTTTGTCAACCGGCTGTAGTTTGAAAAGACCATTAATCCCGACCAGAAATGTTAGTGTTAGAATATTGTATCGCGAGTCGATATGTTCTATGGCTTTGGGATAATTTTCAGCAGTTATCTATCCTACTTTTTATCCCACGACACTTTCCGCCCCAGAGCCCGCACGAGCTGGGGTCCATTAAAAACCGAACAAAACTGGGTATCGACCACAAGTATTCAGTACTGAATTACTGGAGTTAATAGACATGCAATACAAATTAATTGACTACTATACGGCTACAGACCAAACGTCATAAGCCATTTATACTAATCATGCACTATAAAGATACATATAAAATAAAGTGTGCGAAATTAAGTTAAACAGTTAATATAATGATATGTGTTAAGGAAAGTTAATTGATTAGATTTAAATTCATCGGAAGAAATAGAATTAGATAAAAGGTCATAGTATAAATTTTATGATTGACATAAAACACGAAATGGATCTGCTGCAAATAAGTAGTCTTACATGTACCAACAAGTTTAGGAGAATAATTCCTTGTAACCCGAAAAGGAACATTAAAATTACCAAGCAAGGGTGGGGAAATGATGCTGCTTACAATTAGATTGTGCAAGAATGTGATAGCAAGAGTCGTTCTACGACTGCAAAATTTCGGGAGCCGGATTAATTTAAGATGGATTTGGCAAGATGGAAGGCTTATATTAGGATTACAGTGTAAGTTACGCAGTGCAAAAAGCAAGAATTGCTTTTGAAAGGACTCAATACTATCACTATACTTTTTAAATTGTGACTGATCCCATACACACGATGCGTATTCAAGAATTACACTAACTAAAGAAGTGAATAATAATTTGGTGGTATAAGGATCATTAAACTCTTTAGACCAACGTTTAATGTATCCTAATACACCTCTAGGATTACAGATCATACTAGAGATATGCGACCCAAAATGCAGCTTTGGATCCATCAACACACCCAGATCACTGAATTGTGTGACACTTGGTAGCTTTGTACAATTAAATTTTTACGGTAAAGGGAAAATTATGCGAAAGATAATTTTTGGCGCACCACTGAAATAAGAAATCAAGATCTTCTTGAAGAAACATTTGTTGGACCGGAGATAGAATAGATAATAACTTTACATCATCAGCGTACATTAAGACGTTAGAATGTTTTATGGCAGATGGCAAATCGTTTATAAAAATATTGTATAATAATGGGCCAAGGTGGCTACCCTGAGGGACACCAGAAGTTACACGAATAGTCTTAGATATATCTGTTTTAAAGATATCTCTTTGGGTTCTGGAAGTTAGGTAGGATATAATCCAGCTGACTAACTTGGGAGGAAAACCAAAGGTATTCAGTTTATTGTGGAGTACGAAGTGGCAAACACTATCAAAAGCTTTACTAAAATCTGTGTAAATGACATCCAATTATGTTATTGTGAAAAATTACAATTGACCAACGAAGTAAATTCAAATATGTTGGTTGTAGTCAAATACTTCTTGATGAAACTATGTTGTGAAGTACTTAATAAAGGAAGAACGAAATGCTGCACCTGATCGGTGATAATATGTTCACACAACTTCGGAATAGCGCAGAGTTTTGCTATTCCTCGGTAATTTGATATATTATCTTTAATGTCTTTTTTGTGGAGTGAGATTATATAGGACTACTTCCAAATATTAGGTAAGACAGAGATATTCAGAGATAAGTCAAACATTTTGCAGATTGGTCTAAGCATCTAAAGCATCAGCACATCGCTTTAGAATACAACTAGGTACATCATCTGGTCCCGTTAAAAACGTTAATTTAGAAGATTTTAAATATTGTAATACTGTATCACAATCAATAACTGGCATATTAAATTGAGGAATGTGATATGGATAAGGACTATGACAATCTTTATTGAAATTCGTGTAAGAGCTTTGGAAAAATTTCGAAAAAAGATTGGGAATATCTCCATCGCTACAACGTTCAACACTATTTAATTTCATACAGGCTGGGTATATATCGAACCTTCGTGTTAATAAAGTTCGAAAATTTTTTAGGATTTCTTTTAATATCCTCTTTGACATGTGTCACGTATGTCTTATAGCAGAAATTGTTTAGGTGTTAAAAATAAAAGCGGGATATAGCGTATTTAGAATAATCAACAGACAAACAAGACCTTTTAAATTTTTGAAATAGTTTGTCTTTAAACAAATTATTATTTTATTAAATTACGAGAAAACCAAGGTGGCGTATTGTTTATTATTATATTAAGTGTAATTTTCGAAACACATATTTTGAATTGATTTTTCATAGTTGTATAAAAAAACTTTGCAACTAGTTCAACATTACCACAGGAATACAAATAAGACCAGTCAGTGGCTATAAGTAGAGAATTTAGCCTAAAGAAGTCAGTTTGTTTGAAGCAGAAAACACGTCTTGATTTAGAAAGCAAATTAGAATGATTATTGGAACGAAATCCAAACCCATTCAGAATTCCAAAGTCGGATAATAAGCATCCTCTGGAATGGAAAGAGGATTACTTCGAAACAAGGAAACATCATTTATGCTGTCGGTAAAGACCAAATCTAAAATTCGGTTAATGTTATTAGCTATGCAGTTTACTTGTTGAAGGTAATGATCCAGCAATGTGCTGATAAACTCACAGCTTACTGATGTTATTACACAGTTACAATTATCCGAGGCCGTCCAAGAAATATTTGGAATATTATAATCTCCCATGATTTAGACCTTATCAATATCTTTGATAAGAGACAAAACGTTGTTAACAGCTGTCAGATGTGATAAGTGAACTGAGTCTTCAGAAGCAGGTGAGACATAGGAGCATGTAATAAATAAATTAGAATTGGAAAATGAAATCTTTACACAAATAAACTCAATTTCATTAATATTATCAATAGACACCAAGTCAGAAGAGTAAGAAGCTCTAACAGAAATCAGAACTCCACCACCAATGCGATCAAATCGATCTTTCTTAAACTTTGAGTAATTATTGTTAAACAATTCAGAACATCTAGACAAAGGCATGTTTCTACAAACAAATATAATTATATGAATGAAAAAAGAAACTATTTGTGAATAGTCTATTCAGTTTACAGTTTAAACCTTTGACATACTGAAAATGTATGATCAAACTGAGATTAGATGGATCCATAGGAAGGGCTGCTTGAGGGCGACAAGAAATCAGTTTTTTGTACAATTTGTAGAGGGCAATGCTCGAGTGTTTGAGCTAATAGGCATTATTTCTGCAGCTACATGCTGCACAACGGATGCATAAGAATTCTTATGATGGTTCAGCGGTATATTTTGATCGATAATATCGGCAATTCTTCCATTTACATCCGCACAAGTAACATGGGCAGCATTATCATACAACCAACATGCTACAGTGCGGCATTTAGGAGTAAATGATTATTTTTAATTAATATAATTAAAAATCAAAAATAAAATTTAAAAGAAAAATTCACAGTTTTCACAGGCATTGTACTAAGTGTACACATAAAGTGTTCACATTGCATTTTGCATTTTCGAAACAGCTGATTTTTGATTTGGTTATACTTACAAACGGAACATTGTGGCTAATTGTGAAAAATTAAAATGAAAATTGTGTGAATAATACATGATTAAAAACAATTTGCAGTGTATGCCAATAATTCTTGCATCTTCCTTTTTCATTCCTGCTACTTATTTTTATTAATATTACAAAAAAGAAATTACAATTTAAAATTTACTTCAAATTGTTTTGTTGTTTTGTGCAATGACAGCTGTTTTATGTTGGCGCGCAACAAAAAAATTAGAAAAACAATCGAAAATGACCTAAAAAAGGCAGCACTGGGTAGATTGACCAATTTCAAAAACAGCATTTTAGTTGCATTCCTGTCGAATGTACATTTTCTAATACAACAACAACTACAAAATTACTTCACTTATGTTGTTGAAAAATATAGCATTCAATGCAGCATTCGAGAAATGTACATTGGCTACTCAGTATGAAATGGCTATAAGAGCAAATGTAAACAAAATCCAGTTCGAGATCGAAACAAAAAACAAAAAAAAAAAAAAAAAAACAGAGACAAAACTAATAATTTATTAACGCTAATTAAAGGAAAATTTGCATTTATAACATTAAAAAAATTAAAATTAGCAATGCACTATCAGTAAAAAAATAAGTTGATACGTAATTATGACTTCTACAATAAAAATATTTCGCGCAAATTAATTTTATATCTCACAGCACAAAAGAAAAAATCAGCTAAGTGTTGAGTCGGACTTGCACACGGAGGGTTCCGCTCCATCGTACAAGACTTTTTGCTTAAAATATTAAATTATGTGCATATTTAACATCCTAAAAGTATACTGCAATTAACAGCTTAAAAGTATACTACAAAAAAAAAAATTGTTAAACAAAAGATTAAATTAAATAACAATGCTTCTAAAAATTTGTATTTTTAGTTTTTGTCGTTCTACAACAAGTGAATTACACACTTTGTGAAAATTTCAACTCTCTACCTATTACGGTTCATGAGATAGAGCAGCAGACGGACGGACGGATGGACGGACATTGTAAGCTTAGTAATAGGGTCCCGTTAGTTCCCTATGGGTACGGAATCCTGAGTAAAGAGTATTATTAGAGGGAGAAAGAATGAGAGAGCATTAAAGAGAAGCAAAAGTGCATACAAAGGAAAGATTACAACAAAATAAATTACTTACAATGTTGAAGCAATGAAAAAGCAACAAATTAAACAGAGCGAAACCAAAAATTTAACAAATGATAATAATTAAATAATTTGTGTTTACAAAATTAAGTAAATGAAAACGATCGATGCACAATCAGTTCAAAAATATATCTTTAAAAAATTACACTTTATATAATCAAAACTATTCACAAAAATGTATTTTAATCACAGAGCACAATAGAAACACATCCAATACAATTCACAATAAATCTGTAATGCCTTCACTGCTTCCAGGGCAGGACCCTTGAAACAACATTATAAATGATTTAACTTTTCGATGTCTGATAAACTAGGTTCATTGGCAACGATTTGATTAAATGAACTCATAAAATTAATATAATCCGCACTATTTCTATCAAATTAGGGAAGCGACAATGTCGGTAGTCTTGACGATGGAACAACGATAGTTTGTTGCGGTGGTTCAGATACGTTGCTTACGATTTGATTTTGCAATTGCAATGATGCATGATTTGACACTCACATAAGTACATATCTTCCAACTCTGCGCGTGCGGTGTCTATTAGATCCTCATGCTTGATCTCGGATTGTATTAAAAGTTCAAGGGAATTGAAGTACGTTTCCAATATTTCCAAGCGGCATTGCAATGATGATGTGGTGTGTGTTTTGGGTGACTCTATTAACTCCTTAATCCTAGAAATATTTCTTTTGACGTTTAAGCGTTTACATTTATTCATGACAAGGGTTAACATGATTGTATGCTTGTATGTTTTAGGAGTTGACATCATTAGTCGATTAAATTATTTTTATTAGCGTTGTACTTTTACATATAATTCAGACTGGCAATGATGTTTTCAATCTAGTGAGGTGAAACAACAACAACAACGGCAATCAGCGACTTTATGGCGTCAAGAAAAGTTAGGTTAACGAAGAAATTCACCCAGTATGACGACGAAAAACAAATTATGATAAACCGGTGGCCCTCCAAGGATCACACCAGCAATGAACTTCACGTATGTATGGATCACGTGTTTGCTCCGGCCGAAATCTGGCGCTTTGAACAATACCTCACCACACAAGAAATTTATTGCTATGCGACAGACGATTTTTTTTTACCGATACGATAATTTCGAATTATGGCACACCACCCCACGTTGGGCGACAAAATGTTAAATCGAAGGGTTTTTGATTTCTTAAATAAGATATGGGGTTGTGTCATTTAGTTTGCTATACGATCAACTTTATTGAAGTGTTTCAATAATAAAAAAGTACAAAAGATCAAAATAAAAAGTTTTACAAAATGCAACCAACAACAAAATTCAGTTATGATTTAAAATAAACTTAAATTGACTCAACAGATGGTCCGTTCATGATTATTAACTTTCACTCGGCGTTGCTCAAGCTAGAGTGAGGGTCACAGGTGGCGGATAGTGGACGGCCTGCAGATATGTAGGTTAGCTGCGATTATTGAATAAGCAGTCCCCGACCAATGAACGGCGAGAATGGAAGAGGTAGCTTAAAAGGTTACACACCCTTGTGAAATGCTCGTGAAGGGGCGAGTGTGAGCCGCCCGTATAATAAGCTCTCCGAGACCCACAAGGTGTCTGGTCCCAGATTGGGCGGCCTGTAGGTCTGCGTTTGTGCCTGATAGGTCGGACGCGGTGAATGCCTGGTTGTAGGCCTAAAACTCGGAGATGACCGTTCTTCGTCACGTCGTGGTGATGTGAGCCTGATCTACCGAGGTGGCATGCGTGGCGGAGATCAGAAACCAGCCACTTCGGACCCTGGTCAGGGAGTGTGCATAGGACGCAGTGCAGTAAACTGCGTTGCTCTGGGCGAGCGCCAGTCCGTCCGTGAATCCCGGGACTGGTAAAGCGTAGGTCAGGCTTCAGGGAACTGGGGTAGGGACTATGTTCCAAGGGTAAGCCCGTTCCTGACTATTACGGCCCGCCCCCTGCACGCAATGCGCTGGCTAACAGCAACAAAAATATGTAGAATCTCGGAAAATCGCCTACCACGGCGACGGCCTACTTTGTTGCTCTTGCGAAGAAAGCCACAAGCTTGGTAACAACACGTGATATGGCGTTTAGGAGAAGCGATAAGGGGGTCCGCTCTCCCCAACAGAAAAGCTGCAAGATCCCTCCATCACCAACATGCAAGGTTGAGACAAGCCCTTCATGCTCGAAACCCGGAAAAAACTACAGTCCTTTTCACAAGCTTGGTGAAAAAAAAAACCCTGGTGGACATGCAGGAAGAGAGAGGATCGGATGGAAAGCCAAGGCGATCTATACATCAGGCAATGAGGGACACGGTCGATAGCATAAAAGCCCTGTATGAGCTTTCTGCAATGATCAGAAAGACGACGAAGCGAAGAGGGTCATAACGACCAACAACTCCTCTCAGGCGTCACCCTGGTTTAAACCTCCCCCCAAATAGTAAAAGAGGCCCTGAGGGGCAGCTAGAGACGCCTCCTACCAAGCGGTACCCAACACTAGCGGCAAAGAAACCACTAGCTTGCTCTATGGAAAAAAAATCGGTGAGTGCAGCTAGTTGGCCCCCCAAGTCAACAAGAAATGTGAACGGGAAAGAAGCACAGGAGTAGATGAAAGTGCTAGGTAAGAAGCACTGAGGAAATGCCCTTAAGTCCAAACCAGATGTCCTCATCATCTCGGCTGCGGCAACCTCCTTGTTTGATATCCTAGAGGAGATGGACGCTAAGTTCAAAGAGCTGACAAACTTAATGAAGGCAAAACGAAATGTGAACTCACATATGAAAGCCATTGTGACTTCTTTGGTGAAGATCCGTGGGAAGCTGGTAAAACCGATTAGGGTAGGTGATGAAGAAGCTCAATCTGGTAGCACACCTAATAAACATGGATCAATAAGCGTACAGCAGGCGAAACCAGTCTTGCAGAAACCAAAGGATCAACTGGAGTCACCAAAGGCTATTCCAGGCCGGGAGCTGCCGGTGCCATCCGCACCTATCCAACCCTCTATATCAGGCAACTCCAAACTTGATAATGAGTGGAAGAAAGTGAGTCGGAAGTCACAGAAAAATGAGAAGGGAAAAGGCTCGGGGAAACGACAGCGTATACGACCGGATGGTATAATCATCTCTAAGAATAATGAGACAACATACGCTGACATGCTAAAGCTGATTAAACAGCGACCAGAGCTACAAGAGTTTGGCTCAAATGTGAATAAAATAAGGAAGACGCAGAAAGGTGAACTTCTATTGGAGCTTAAAGGTGGAAGCAGCAAGAATGCAAAGCAGTATGAAAAGGCCACAACCAAGGTCCTGTAGGAAAAAACTAGCGTGAAAACCCTATGCCAACATAAAACTGTGGAATGCTGGGATCTGGATGAAGTAACTACTCCAGAGGATGTGTTAGAGGCAATACATTCGCAAATCATAGATTTGCGTGGCATAGATATATAAGATATTAAAACCATGCGCGGGACAAGATTCGGTACTCAAAATGTCATTATTGAGTTACCTGCGTAGAGGCACGAAAACTACTGGATGCTGGGCATATACGAGTGGGTTGGGTTCGGTAATATGGCAAAAGGATGCCAAGCAGCACCTTAGTGCTCAATCTGCACTATTGGGAGCAACGATCACTTTACAGGAGGTTTCCGATGCACTATGTACAAAAGCGCAATGAGGAAACTTAGCAATAATGGTTAAGCTGATACAGAATAACCTTAACCACTGCAGAGCTGCCCAGGACTTATTGCACCAAACCATTTGGAAAACAGACATCGCTGTCGTGTGCAAACCCCACCGCGTACCTCAGTTGGACAACGCAACGCATTTAACGCGTTCTTGGACGAGCTCATAGCCAATTCCCGAGAAAAGTCCCCCCTCATAATTGCAGGGGACTTTAATGCTTAGGCAATTGAGTAGGGGAGCAGTAGGTCTAATGCCAGGGGCCTAGCCAATCTAGAAGCCTTTGCCAGCATGGACATCATCCTTCTTAACACTGGGATCAGTGCAACATTCCAAAACAGTCATGGGGAGTCATTCATAGAACTCACGTTTGCGAGTAGTGCTACTGCCTCTGCTTCGGAATGGAGAGTCCTGGACGCCCTCACTCTCAGCGACCACAACGCGATTGAGATCATCTGGACCGAGGTATATCCTCGCCGAGTCAGGAGACTAACCCCAAAGTTCAAAAAAAAAAAAAGGGTTGGAAAGTAGACCAGTTGGATAGGTCTATGTTGGACTACATGCTTGAGGGTATCGTTAGCATGCAAGGATCTGCATAGCAGCAAGCTAATAGTCTTGGCTCTGAATGATGCATGCAATGCGTCGATACCCAGGAAATCCAGTAGCAATCGGTGTATACCACCCGCTGGTGGAATGAGGAAATAGCGCAGCTAAGAAGGGACTGCCTCAGCTCCCGAGGACGAGCTTAAAGATGAAGGGGGAGAGATAACTTTTTGCACCTGCAGGTCGAGCATAGGGAGAAACGTTCTTAGTTACGTAGAGCATATCCAGAGGAGCAAAAGTCCTCACTTCAAGAGCATATGCAGTGACCTCACCAGTGTGCCCCGAGATAGTGCTTAACATTGTCCGAAGTCTCTTTCCACAACACGAGCTTAATCATTGGAACAGCGCATACAATTTGGAACCCATCGTCCCAATCACAGCAAGCGAGTTAATGGAGGCCTTCTGGATAGCGGAAAAGGACAAAACCCCAGGCCTAGGCGGTATTCCCAACTGTGTGCTAAAATACTCCATTCAACGGAATACCGACGTATTCTGTGGAGTATTGAACGCATGCCTGGTAGAGGGCGTTTTTCCTGCCTGTTGGAAGCAACAGAGACTGGTGCTGATACCGAAACGCAATAAACCAATGGGCCAGCCTTCCTCCGATAGGCCAATCTGTCTGTTGGAAACAATGGGTAAAGTATTAGAGCGAAGTATATGTCGGCGAATCGAGGAGTTCACTGAAAGCCCAATTGGACTACACCAAAACCAATTTGGCTTCAGGAAAAACAGAAGCATCCTAACGCAATTAACAAAGTTTGCGATATAGCACGGAATGCAATTGCGGCCGAAAGATGGCTTTGGGGTACCAAAAAGTACTCCGCAGTAGTCACCCTGGACATCAAGAACGCATTCTACTCGCTGAGATGGTGCTATATAATGCGCTGGACAATTTCCAGGTACCAAGGCATCTATCTAAAATTTGAATGTCGAATCTGAGCAATCGCTTGCTCTTATATGACACAGAAATCGGGCCGCAAAGGTATAACAATACTGCCGGTGTACCTCAGTTTTCAGTGCATGGTCCGATGCTCTGGAACATCATGTATGACGTGGTTTTCAGAGTGCTAGTGCTGGATGGAGTGGATGTGGTTGGCTATGCCGATGATATAGCAGTAGTGGCGGTCGCAAAAACACTCCCTGAAATACGGGAAAAATGTAACTGCTGCATTGCTAGCATAAGGAGTTGGTTACACAAGACTGGTCTAGAACTGGCAGATCATAAGAAGGAGGTGGAGCTAATAAGCAGCAGGAAGAAGATGGAATCACTTCACATACGTGTCGGATCATAAGAGTTAACGTCAACACCGTGCATTAAATATCTTGGTGTCATACTAGACTGCAGGCTCAACTTTAGGGACCACCTAAAATACGAAAGCAAGAAAGCATCCAAGACCCAGGTAGCCCTACCCAGGCTCATGCCGAATATGGGCGGGCCTAGAAAACCGGTTCGTGATCTTCTTGCGGCAATCAGCAAAGCCATCATCCGATATGCTGCACTCGTATGGTCCAGTGCAGCTAACTACAGATCATAAATGAAAGGAGCAGCTTCCGTGTATCGACTCAATTCCATCAGGGTATGATGGGCGTTCAGAGACGTGTCAGATGATGCAATAAGCAATCTTGCAAACTGCAAGCCGGTCGATATTGAAGCCAACTAACAAGCGGCAATATATGCACTTAGATGCAAGGAGGTTCCTGTAAATGTCCAGGCAGTCTCACAAACGGACTTGTGGCAGCAGCGATGTCAAAGCTCGGCAAAGGGACGTTGGACGATCGAGCTTATACCAAACATCAGTGATTGGGTGTATGGCAAGCATGGTACGCTCAACTACCATTTGACGCAATTCTTATCGGGGCACGGATGCTTTCGTGAGTACCTGCTCAAATTCAGGCATGTGAATAATCAACTTTGTCGTTACTGCACAAACAAAGTTGAAAATGACCGTAACGTTCTCATGGAATGCACCCGGTTTGTACAACAGAGAGACACAATAACGTCAGAAATGGGTGAGGTCCTTTCACCCAATGCGTGAGAGACGAGAATGCCTGGAACAGCGCCAGCATCATTATAGTCAGTATTACGCAACAGGTCCGCTGAATAGAAGTATGGTCTAACCTGCTCTCCTTGGCGAAGTATTACCTTAATTGTTAGTTCCGCGAGGGTTAAGAAACGAACCAAAGTAGTCCGGTGGTGGGTTTAGTACGCAGGCACCATAAAGGACTGTTTTTCCGGTGAATCGTGCATCCTAATAGGTCGATGTATTGGAATCTCTGAAAATCTACAACTCCTAGACTATCACAAAAAAACCCTCCAGTTGAGTCGCTAGTCCGGATCAAAAAGAAAGTGCGACTTGGCACGTAGACTGCATACATAATGTTGCCAGTGGCTGATGCAAAAAAGGCGCTGAGCTGCCAACGAGTCCGTATCGGTTTCTTATCCTGCAGGGTACGGCATTGCGCGGCGCCAACAAGATGCTACAAGTGTTGGGGCTACAACCACACAGCGCAAAACTGCAAAGACGAAGTGGACCGCAGTAACCTTTGTAGGAGATGTGGACAAAAAGGTTATCATGCAGCACAATGCAAAAATAACCCAAAAAGTGCGGTATGTGGTCGGCCTGGTGCTTTTATGAGAGCCATATCGCAACGTGAGGGGACTAGAATGGATCTCGGATGCTCCCTGTAAATCCGCCATATGGGTCACGGACGGGAAGATGCCACGAAGCAGGCCACTTACTCCTCATTCCGGTTTCACGTGGGATAAAGTAAATAATGTTAACTTCTTCTCAAGTTACGCGCCACCAAGTCTGAAGCTTAACCAGTTTGAACGGCGAATCACGGAGCTGGTGAAGGAAGCAAGAACAAGGACGTCGTCCATCATCGCAGGATACTTCAGTGCTTGGTCCACAATGTCGAGTAGCAGGTTCACGAACCAACTTGGCAGACTCCTGATGGAGTGCCTAGCCACACTCAACGTCGAGCTTTTGAACGATAGTCAGTTCACTTTCGAGGCAGCTAATAGACGTTCAGCCATAGATCTTACCTTTGCACATTGTTCCATTACGCGTCACACAACATGGACCATCGGTGATTTCTTCACGAACAGTGATCATCGAGCCATCGTGATTGAGATTGCGCTTCATCCGGCTACCAGAGGTCAGTTTCGCTCTGCTAGAGACTGGAGAGATCGAATTTTCGGCAAGGATATCTTTCAACAAATCTGGGAAGATACCACAACTGTGACTGATGACGCGTACGGTATGGCAGAAAGCGTCACTAAGCGGATTTCCATAGCTTGTGATGCCTCGATGCCTAGGAAGGCTCGGGTACCTGCGCGAAAGGCGGCCTACTGGTGGAACGACTAGATTGCTGAGCTTAGGAGTCGCTGCATTCGGGCACGTAAGGTGGCGCAGAGTGCAAGAAGAACTCCTGGTTGTTTGTAATGCGACTTTAAAAGGCTACGGCATCTCCTGAGGAAGGCTATACGGACCAATCAAAAATCCCGCTTCAAAGCCCTGCGAGACAGCTCCAATACTAATCCGTGGGGCAAGGCCTACAAAATTGTGATGAGCTCGGTAAAGTGACCACTGCCACCACAACCATCAGACCCAGCGCTGATTGGCGAGGTGGTTGCAGCACTTTTCTCAGTGGGTGACATGTTGGAATCCACTACTTCGCCTACAGGCGTCGTTGGATTCCCAGTGGTAACTACAGATGAAGTGCTGTAAACGCTAAGAAAGTTGGGAAACAGGAAAGCCCCAAGACCTGATGGTATACCAAATATAGCGCTAAAGACTGCAGTGAGAGCAGATGTTGCAACCTTCGCAAAAATGTACTCCGCATGCCTTGTGGAACGTGTGTTTCCAAAAATTTGGAAAAGACAGAGGCTAGTCTTGTTGCTAAAGCCAAAAAACAACGGGGCCATCCATCTGCGTACCGGCCATCTGCATGTTTGACTCACAGGGTAAGATACTGGAAAGTATCATAGTCGAACGAGTTCAGGACTCTTTGGATGGACCGACCGCCTTATTCGACCTCCAGTTTGGATTCCGCCGTGGAAAATCCACGGTTGATGCCATCCAAGCAGTGATGGATATTGCGTGTAGACCAGCGAGTGGAGCTAGATGGAGGGGAGGCGACAAGGAATACTGCGCTGTAGTAACCTGGCCATGGATCATGAAAGCACTCAGGGCGCTTGACACGCCAAGTTACCTAATGCGGATAATCGAAAATTTCTTCGCAGATAGAGTGCTGTTGTATAACACCGATGATGGCCGGAAGGAGTACAGGGTCACAAGGGGCGTGCCACAAGGTTCGGTACTAGGTCATACTTTCTAGAACGTAATGCACGACGGCGTTCTCAGGATGAACCTCCCCACGGGCGCAACGCTGATTGGATACGCTGGCGACATTGTCCTGGTAGTCGTTGGTAAAACGATCAAGCGAATACAAGCTAGCTGCTGTGAAGCCACGGCCAGTATCATGAGCTAGCTTAGGCAAGCTCATCTGGAGTCAGCGGTTGAGAAAACCGAAGCTTTTCTCCTGTCTACACGGAAAGTCAGGGAACGTTCTCAATACGGATTGGTGACTGCCTCATAACCTCCCACTTATCCCTCATGTATCTTGGTGTGCTTATTGAGACTCTGCTGTCCTTCAAGGAGCATCTAGAAGCCATAAACGACAAATCGATGAAAGTTAATGGAGCCCTATCTCGGATAATGGCAAACATAGGTGGACCACGAGCAAGCACGCGGAAGCTTCCGGCTAGAGTCGTTGCCTCCATTATCTTATACGCGGCGCTAGTATGGGCGGATGGAACACCGAAGAGCTCATACATGGCGGGTATTCGCTCGACGTACCGCCTTAGTGCGTTGCGGGTAGCAAGCGGCTTTCGCATGATATCGGATGTTGCGATTGAAATGGTAGCCTCTATACCACCAATTGACATAATGGCGCGTGAACTGCAACATAGGTTTACCACAGGGTCATCTACAGTAGACGAGCGGCGATGCAGTATCCAAGAATGGCAGGGAAAATGGGAAGCGTCTAGGAAAGGGCGATGGACATACTCTCTGATCCCTAGCCTGGATGTATGGATAACGCGGAAACATGGAGAAGTGGATTTCCATATGACGCAGATACTCAGTGGACACGGTTGCTTTAAATTCTATCTGCACCGTTTCAAACACGAGGAGGACCCCTTCTGTCCTGTCTGCGTCGGTATCGCAGAAGATACCCTACACATACTTTTTTGTTGTCTTCGACTTAGCGATGAGAGGGCACAGATACAGGAGTTTTTTGGTGAACCGCCTACAGTGGATAACATGGTGCGACACATGTGTCAATCAGAAGATAAATTGCAGTTGGTAAAAACCGCTATTGTAATGATCATGTGGACCATCCGTGTAACAGAGCGCAGTAGAGCACCTGAACGATTGCGAACTCAGGCCGTTTAGAACCGTCTAGCTGCACAAACGGACAGGTGAATGTAGATTGTTGACGTGTAGTTGCGACCTACAAACACCACCCACTTTCTTGGGTTCTCCCGACGAAATATATAACGACAGTTCCAGGGGGGACAATATGACATGGGGCGGAAGTTTTTAGCGTGTTTAAAGTCCCGCATTTTGGTTGTAGACCGATCAGGTTTTCGATGCTTTTCTTTCGAAAAAAGAAAACACACACACACACTCACGCACATAGCTTCCTGAAACTTCTTTTTCTAAGCTTTGTCATCATTTTTATCGAAATTAACATTGAAATTTGCGTAATTTTGCATTTTCAATTAAAGTGGGAATGAGACAACAGCTGATCGTATGATAGTGATGCAACTTTTTTAAGAGTAATTTGTTTTTCGTTATACTGAAAAATAAAAAAATGGGCTACACGGTGAGTACAACACTCATCGAAAGCTGCAAAAATAATTGCGCAGCCATAAATACACATACACACAGCCACACACCAACTTTGGCAAGCAAGGAATTCTCAAAAGAAGAAGAGTGCGGTGCAAACGCCACATGTGCACCAGAGGATGTCTTCAGGGTGAGATCGAAAATAATGAGATCACCCAGGCAGTATGTGGAACCGGTAGTTAAATCTGCATTCAGTGAGCAGAAATTAGAAATGGGAAGAAAATGCAAGCCCCTCATCGGAGCACTGGAGGATATGATGACAAGGATTGATGATCTTGTCCTCATATTTAATGACAAAAAGAAAAGGCATATCAACCAGTCAATGCGAGACAAGGTAATGATCCTCTCGTCGCTACAAAGGGAGATTATGGAGCTGTGCGCCACTCAGAAAGTCGGTCGAGAAGGTAATGTGGTGACCCAGACCGAGGCGGCACCGGCGGCAGTTAATATGGATAAGCCTAGGTCGCAAAAGAGGGACAGACCCAAAGGCAGAGGACAACTCCGTCAAAGAAAGCAAAGACGATCGATGCGCATCAACTTATGGGAAAGATCAAGACCCCGGAACCGATCAAATCCAAAGCCAGTGATCCCCCAGAAGGTTCAAGACTTCCAGATACGATAACGGCACATGGACCAGAAGCCCAAAGGGAAAAAACAGTAAAGGACTTAAGAGGAGAGTTCGTCCCGATGCTCTGATTATCGAGACAAAAGGTGGGCAGACTTATAGCGACATCGTACGCTTGATGACCCTCAATAACGAACTCAGAGGGGTTAGCGAAAATGTAAACAGAATCCGCAACACATTGAAGGGAGACGTTCTGCTGGAATTGGATGCACCAATGAAGACAAATCTGCAATAGCTCAAGGAAGCTGTTGGCTCCGCATTCGGTGAGAGTAAGCATACGCTCGCTAACGCAAGAGAATCAACTGGAACTCAAGTGGCAATTCTTAGTCTGCCTTCGGGGACCGCATCATTGCTTTTTAAAGCCGGGCTGGACACGCTGCAGAATCCATGAACAACAGCTGACTTGCAGATGCTTTAGATGCCTTGATGTGGGACACATATCTAGTCCATGTAAGAGCACGGTGGACAAAATCACATGCTGTTTGTGATGTGCCAAAGTGCTTCGTCTGTGCTGAGAGACAATTTAAAGAGACTGACCACCTTGCTGGTAGCCGTGATTTCCCACTTCAGGAAGGGAGTATCAGGAAAAAACCGCAATGATTAGGATATTGCAACTTAATATTAACCATTATGTGGCGACCCAGGACCTGCTATCACAGACGATTAGAGAACAAGAAGTTGAAGCGAGCCATACAGGTGTCGTAATGACGAGGCGGGTGCCTTAAAGGCAGCCATATATGTCTGCGGCGCAACCCAGAGAACAATGACCTCAAGAAGATCTTGTAGATGCTTTGCCAGGGCAAAGGTAAGTGGCTATTGGCTATATAGTTGCTATTTTCCTTCTAGCTTAAGACTAAGCGAATTCGGGGAAGCACTTCACGAGTTGATGAGCGATGCAAAAGACTTGTGTATCCTCATTGCCGGAGACTTCAATGCATGGGCTACAGACTGGGGATCTCCGCTGACCAACGATAAGTGGCGTACCCTATTGGAGGCTTTTGCAGCCCTGGACGTGGTGCTTTTAAATTCAGGCTCTGAACACACTTTTTTCACAGGCTCTATTGTCGATCCAAGTGAAAGCTGAGTGGCCTATACACCGCGAGTGATCACAAGGCAATACTATGTGAGGTTAACGCTGATAGCAACATAGTTAGCAGACCTCGATATCCAGTTAGGAGGGGCTACAGAGAGTATACTTTTAATCCTCAACAAACTCTAAGACTGAAAAACCTAAATATATAGGCTTATTATAATATGCCCGTAAACGTTTCATTTGAAAGTATAAATGTCTTCAGAAAATTGTGCACAATTATGGAAATCAGCTTTTGCAATAAGTGCTTGCGCACTCAATTTGATTCTATTTTTTGTTTCCCAAGAAGTGACTAATTTGATGTCTTGTCAATATTCTCCATAGTTTTACCGTAGACTGCATTATTTATCAATTTAAAAAAAAAAATTTTCGAATGCGTTCTTTGCTTGTGTTCGGTGCTTAGTATTTAAATCAATATAACTTTTAAGCCGATTGCTTGAAACGTTTGATTGTAAATACTTTTTTCAATTCTAAACCATATTGTCTATATTGTTGCAGTACACGATAGTGAATAATATATATTTCCTTATTCTCGAGATCTGCTATAAGTTTCTTACATTTTGATGTGCCTATACTCTTTGTTTGTGAAGCGAAGGGTAAATCGTTATGCGCATCATGTATTGAAGAGGGGTAGTCGAGATCAACTTCCATTATAAAACCTATTTCAGATTTTTCAGAAATTTTCTCCAACTCAAACTTGAGTATTTCTGTCTCACAGAGCCATTCAAACCCATTATATGGTAGGTATTGTGACATAGCCCAACCATAAAGATTGTTAGCATCTAAATACATTGAAAATTCACTCGGCTTGCTAACATCATAATTTTCCATATACTTGTTGTTGGCTATAGCATAACGTTTAGAACATCACCAACACCAAATCACCTCGAATACCTGATTGCACAAAGTGATACATGTTTATATCTGTTAACAATTGTAGTTTGATTTTTGTTGACTTGAGCATAGCCTCCCAAGATAAGCCCAATGATGTCTAATAATGTGCTGGATCAAGCTCATAAATACTCTTGCAAATGAAACGAAAATTGTGAAAAACATCAGTTAAAAGAAGTACGTCTGTCTTCAAATATAACTTCATGTAGTCACATAATGTTCTGCACCCAAACACCTTCCATACATTTTGAGCATGTTGATACTCATATAAACTACATTCTTGATTAGTGAGAGAGTTAAAGAATTTCTAGCGAGGTGGTAGTTCTTCGTCTTGCAAACGTTCAATTGAGTCTAGATAATCATAAGGAAAAACACCCTTTCGACGAACCAAATCAAAATGATTATCGTGAGGGAAAAAAATTCTGATTGCACATAACTTAACAATTATTAGCTAATTTTTCTAAGCTTGTCGCCATAAAACGAAATGAGTCTAAGAATCTTAGTTCCAAAATATGTTTTTCTTTTCCTAACGGTATGTACTTTGAAAACTAAAATTTCAATTGAAATTTAACTTTATGAGCTGCACTTTTATACCTTCCATTCAGATGACAATGATCTCTCACTCGATCATTTCCTAATGGTTCTCCGCAAATGGAACAATGATGAGCTTCTAGGAATGCTCTTTCTTCTTCCATATTGTTGGTCATTGGAACAATTCTATTCAAGTAATTTGTATATATTTGTGAAATATCCTTAAAAAGAGATAATAAAAATTGTAGACCTGCACCTTCAAGAGCTGAATCATGAGCTTATTTTATATAGTATGACAAGGTTATGGGTATATGCTCTCAAACGATTGTAGTATTTTTACTTATTTAGAACTCTTTAGGGCAAAGAATACACTGAAAATCAGCATAAATAGTAAAAGGCACATCTAATTTGCGTTGATAATTCTTAAATTCTAAACTAGCCTTATCTTCATCTGTTAAAGTTGTCATCATTTTTCCACATTCAATCTTGTGTCGTTCATTCCTTTTTTCATTGCGTGTATAGTACGAGTATATGCTAAACATGTATTGTAAAAGAATAGTTTTCCATCATGTTTTGTTAATCTCTGGTTCACAATTCTAAAACGAAAAAAGAAAAAGGTTTTTTTTTTTTTTTATATATACGTTTGGTATTTACCTCGACAAATTCTTTATCCAAACAAAGTGCGTGTTTCCCTCTTCCTCCAACAACAATAGACTTATGTGGATAGGTCTCTCACCACTAGTTAGGTATAGTGGACCTATGATTCCACGAACCTCCCCATCGGATCCAAAGACATTGATGCTGATATTGGGGTTCATTTCTTCAAATTTCTTGATGAATTTCAACTCCATTGGAAACATCAAATTTGAAAAATCGAGTATGAAATTCTTGTTTATTACATTTCGCCAATTCACGATATTTGCAATATGAAAATTCATATAGAAGTGCAACGAGCAGGAATAATTGAGTGCGGTTTCATTGCTGAAATTATAGCCCATTGAAGCAATAACTATCCTTATTCTTGATATTAATGAGGGCTTTCTTTGTCTTGAGAAAATGCGGTAAATCAATATAACTCCCTACTTTCATAGGCGTGTATTTATTGATGCTCAAGGTTCAGGATTTTGATGAGTGTCCATCCGCTATCTTTTTCTTGAAACTCTAAAATTTTTTTTTTTTATCTGTTCAGAGTGCTTCTCGAAAAGATCTTTGATATTTGCAACTGATGTAACGATTGTCATCCTGGATTGATGTGAGAAAATTTTAGTCATTTCATTATCACCCACTTGTTTCCGATATTTACTCAATAGAATGAAATTAATCTTTTAGGTTGTAAGTTCTACAAGATTTCACCTCCTTCTTATTTTGATATGAATATGTCTTTACTCGGTTCTTAAAACCACTTTAAATTAAGTTAATTGATTCATTCAACTTTTGAATTTCGCGCGTTCTTATATTTTTACTTCTTTCCATGTATGTATATCTATTTATATTCATTTCAAGTTTCAATACTCTAATGAGAATCCAATCGCTATCACTTTCCTGAAACTCTCACATTTTTTTATTATCTGTTTAGAGTGTTTCTCAAAAACATCTTTCATATTTTTAACTGATGTACCGATTGACATCTTGGATTGGTGTGGAGAAAATTTTAATTATCCTTTATCATCATTTACTTTAAGATGTTTTGCTGATGGAATGAAATTAATCTTGTAGGCAGTAAACTCTACAAGACTTTTCTCCAACAATAGAATGATTGTCTTAGAGGCTTCATCAATGAACTCCTCAGGTAACAAGTCTTCCTTCTCATTTTGGAATGAATATGTCTTAAAATACTTCTCAACACTGCTTGCATCCAGTTCATGTATATTGGTGTCTGTACAAACTAGACTTGTTCATATACTCATTTTTGCATACATCACATTCATATTTTCTTTTTGCTTCTTTTGTTGTTGTTGCTTGATGTTGATGGACTGTCCTTTTTTAGTTAGTTCGCTTTACGCACACATACATACACACATACACACACACAGCACTTTCCTTTTTCAACACATGACACCACTTTTCTTTGCTCATGTCTTCGCGTGCAAAAAATTATCACTAAATGATCACTGACACTATTTTATGCCCAAGTCACACCAAACAAAAGCGAGCAATTTTGAAGCTGCCATTCACACATCGCTTTCGCACTGAAAGTGTTTTCCCACCCCTGCTTAGCTTCAAATTCACTTTTTCTTTGGAAGCTGTTGTTGCTGCTTTCAGAAAAAGCAACTTTTTTCTTGGTCTGACAAGGCAATTAAATAATTTTTATTTATTAGGTCTCTAAGGACATTGTTCATACACTGCTCGAAGGTTGCCGGTGCGTTCTTTAAGCCGAAAGGCATACGAGTATACTCGTAGTGTCCATACTTTGTGGAAAAGGCGGTTTTCACCATCGAATCCACTTGGTGGAATCCCTTTGCTATGTCTATCGTGGTAAAGTATTGACATTGACCAAGCTGACTCAAAATTTCATCCATACTAGGAATCGGAAATTTGTCGTTAACTGCTATGTCGTTTAGACCACGATAGTCTATAACTACCCTATACTTTTGTTTTCCCGAGGCGTCCATTTTTTTTTGGTACGTCCCATAAAGGACTGCAATTGGGTGAGTTGCTTTCATTGATAATGCCTTGTTTCATCATTACAGTTATTTGCTCCTCTATTTCTTGTTCTGCTGCGAACGGGTAGCTACAAGGTCTTTTATAGACAGGGTTGTTATGTATAGTATCAGTTTTGTGTTTTATGTGATTAGTGAATGAAAGTGGTTGCCCTTCTCTGTATTGAATGTCATTGAAATTTTTTAATAATTCGAAAACTAATACTTTCTCTTCAACGTTCAAATGATCTAGTCGGTAGTGAGATGTTTCTTTTATTGGGTTCTCAAATGAGTAAACTAACTCCGGTGTCGACTCATATTTCTGTACATGAATTTCGTTGTAATCATAATGATGTTTGAAAGTTATTTTGTTCATAATAGTACAATCATTTAAATAATCTATGACTGTGTTGGTGTCTTTAAGTAATTTCTTTCCTAATTGTATGTCGTAATTCGTAGACAAAGGATGAATGTAAAATATTTGTTCGGTAGGGAAAAGTTATTCGGTTCAAATATTACAGCTTCCTCTTGTTTTTTCGTCCCTGTAATTGTTTTTACATTAATTGGTTTATAACAAGTAGGTAAGTTAAGAAAATTTTCAGTCATCAAATTAATGCTACTGCCCGTATCTATCAGACAACGGCATTTTTTATTATTGAAAGTAATCATTAAGTATTTTACTGTAGATAGGCTTTCAAAATGAAAATTTTCAATTTGGAAATTACTTGCAGGCATTTCTTGTTCATAATTATTTGAATCGATCTGATGGTACTCCACTTCCATTTTCTGATGTCCATCAGTACCTTCTCTAGGACGTTTATTTGGTGAATACCTAGTTGGTTGTAATGGTGTTTGATTGGGATGTTGCTGTTGATAGCGTTGCTGGTCTTGTAACCTGCCTTGCTGAAATTCTATGGAAAGCTGAGAGTGTGTATTGGGTGGTGTTAAATTCGGATGACGTTGGTCGTAGTTTGCTTGCCTGACTTATTGCATTACGGCTTTGTTGGGAAAGATTAGCTCTTCTATGTCGCGGCATTGTTAGTAATAATATTCGCACAATAAGATTTTTTCATAACACTCTCACAAAACAAACGAATTAACCATTAACCACAGCAGAAAAAAATATAAAAATAGACTAACTTTGGCTATGCCGAAGTTGGAATACTCTTCACGCCCCAGCGAGTGGTCCGAGGGTCTTGAAATTTATAAGGTTGGTTGGCTATGGGTTAGATACTTATAGTGTCTGAATTTTAATTCGATAGTTTAGATAGATAGAAAAACAAAAAACAAAAAAGTTTTTCTAATAAGAGCTTTGATTTGGATCCCGGTTTGTATGAGGGGTACCCCTCCTAGTGGTCCGAGGGTCTTGAAATTTTCATGGTTTGTGGATATGGGCCAGAGACTTATAGTGGCTTTACAGTGGCTCGAATCACGAAGATTAGGTACATATTTGAAATTTTCACAAAGTGTGTAATTCACTAGTGTGTAGAACGACAAATACTAAAAATACACATTTTTAGAAGCATTGTTCTTTAATTTAACCTTTTGTTTAACAATTTTTTGTTTTTTGTAGTATACTTTGAGCTGTTAATTGTAGTATACTTTTAGGCTATTAAATATAAACATAATTTAATATTTTAAGCAAAAAATCTTGTACGATGGTACGGAACCCTCCGTGTGCGAGTCCGACTCACACTTGGCTGATTTTTATTTGTTTCTTTGTTTTGTAATTAATTTATTTTAGTTCAAGTACATTTCAATTTGCATTTTTGTCCTATTTTTAAATGTATGTATGTATGTTTATAGAACTAGGATTATAATTATAAATTATAATTTAGTTATTACAGTACAGTACAGTACAGTACAGTACAATACAGTACAGTACAGTATATATATATATACAGTACTGTACTGGTACTGGTTTCAGCGTCCAATATTTCCTGATCTGAGGTTTGAATACGAGGGATATTTTAAAAAAGTCTGCAATACAGCTATCCCTCAAAAGTAATAAGTAAGTGCAGTTTTACTCAAATTCGAAGTAAAAAATTCGACTTTTTGGACTGTGAGCTGTCGTGGCCAGTGTGTAGATACTTTAACACACATATAACTTGCAAAGTTTCAAAAAAACGTTTTGATAGATTTCCATTGGTCATTGTCGATTGAATTTTTTTCAATTTCCAAGCGGGTAGAAATGCTCGTGTTCACGATCGAACTGAGGTATCTGGATGAGATAACATCCTCTGGGGAAGTGTGTGACGCCCTTCACGCACAGTGTAACATACACCGTCCAGATGAGTCGCTAGTCCGGAACATAGGGAAAATACGACTTGGAACGCAGGCTGCATTTATCAATTGCCAGTTGCTGATGCAAGAAAGATGCTGAGTTGCTAACGAGTCCGTATGTGTTGGGTATCCTGCAGGGTACGGTATTGCGCGGTGTCAACAAGATGGTACAAGTGTTGTGGCTACAACCACACGGTAACCTTTGTAGGAGGTGTGAACAAGAAGGACATCATGCAGCAAAATGCAAAAATTACCCAAAATGTGCACTATGCAGTGGGGACAATGCAACCGGCAGTGCCCGCTGTCCGGCAAAACAAAGGGCAGTTAGGGTTAAGTAAGTATAAGGGCGATGAAAATCGCCGAACTAAATCTTACCCATTTTGCGGGAGCCCAGGACTTGCTGCAACAAAGGGTGTTTGAGAAAAACTTCGGCCTGGTCCTTTTATGGTGGCCATATCGCAGCGTGAGTTGACAACATTGGATTTCGGTTGCTCCCTGTAAATCCGCCATATGAGTCACGGATGGGAAGATGCCACGAAGCAGGCCATTACTCCTCATTCCGGTTTCACGTGGGATAAAGTAAATGGTATTTACTTCTTCTCATGTTACGCGCCACCAAGTCTGGAGCTTAACCAGTAAGAACGGCTGATCACTGAGCTAGTGGCGAAAGCAAGGACAAGCACGTTATCCATCATCGCAGGAGACTTCAATGCTTGGTCCACAATGTGGGGTAGCAGGTTCACGAACCAGCGTGGCAGACTCCTGACGGAGTGCCTAGCCACACTGAACGTCGAGCTTTTGAACGATAGTCAGTTCACTTTCGAGGCAGCTAATAGACGTTCAGCCATAGATCTTACCTTTGAACATTGTTCCATTGCGCGTCACACAACTTGGAGCATCGGTGATTTCTTCACGAACAGTGATCATCGAGCCATCGTGATTGAGATTGCGCTTCATCCGGCTACCAGAGGTCAGTTTCGCTCTGCTAGAGACTGGAGAGATCGAATTTTCGACGAAGATATCTTTCTACAAATATGGGAAGACACCACAACTGTCACTGATGACGCGAACGGTATGGCAGAAAGCGTCGCTAAGTGGATTTCCATAGCTTGTGATGCCTCGATGCCTCGCAAACTTCGGGTACCTGCGCGAAAGGTGGCCTATTGGTGGAACCACGAGATTGCTGAGCTTAGAAGCCGCTGCATTCGGGCACGCAAGTTGGCGCAGACAGAACATATCCTGATTGAGAGCAATTGCAGTGTGACTTTAAGAGGCTCAGGCATCTTCCGAAGAAGACAGACGAAGATTCCCGCTTTTAAGCCCTCCGAGACAGCTCCGATACTGATCCGTGGGGCAAGGACTACATAATGGTGATGAGCTCGGTAAAGGGACCACAGCCTCCACAGCCATCAGACCCAGCGCTGATCGGCGAGGTGGTTGCAGCACTTTCCCCAGTGGGTGACATGTTGGAATCCACTGCTTAGCTTACAGGCGTCGTTGGATCCCCAGTGGTAACTACAGATGAAAAGCTTTAAGCGCTAAGAAAGTTGGGATACAGGAAAGCCCAGGACCTGATGGTACACCAAAGGTAGCGCTAAGGGCTGCAGTGAGAGCAAATGTTGTGACCTTCGCAAAAATGTACTCCGCATGCCTTGTCAAAGGTGTGTTTCCGAATATTTGGAGAAGACAGAGGCTAGTCTTGTTGCTAAAGCCAAAAAAGCAACCAGACCATCCAACTGCGTATCGGCAGCTCTGCATGCTTGACTCACAAAGCAAGATACTAGAAGGTGTCATAGTCGGACGTCTTCAGGATACTCTAGATAGACCGAACGCCTTATCAGACCTCCAGTTCGGATTCCGCCGTGGAAAATCCACGGTTGATGCCATCCAAGCAGTGATGGATATTGCGCGTAGAGCAATGAGTGGAAACAGATAGAGGGGAGGCGACAAGAAATACTGCGCTGTAGTGAGGAATGTCAAAAATGCATTCAACATGGCGAGCTGGCCGCGGATCATCCAAGCACACAGGGCGCTTGACACGGCGAGGTACCTAACGCGGATAATCGAAAATTACTTCGCAGATGGAGTGCTGCTGTATGAATCCGATGATGGCCGGAAGGAGTACAGGGTAACAAGGGGCGTGCCACAAGGTTCAATTCTAGGTCCCACTTTCTGGAAAGTAATGTACTATGGTGTTCTCAGGATGAACCTCCCACAGGCGCAACGCTGATTGAATACTCTGACGACATTGACGCTTAGTCCGGACGATATGTTAGGTGCATTAACTCTTCCCAGCCGAGTTCCCTCAATTTTTGCCTAGTCTTAGCAGAAGTGTGGGGCCTAGCATTGTCATGCTTCTAAAACTATGCCCCTTCTGTTCGCCAATTGCGGCCGTTTTTCCTGCAGCTCTGCATTTAGTCTTGTTAGTTGTTGACAATAGACTTCTGCATTTATCGTTTGCCCAGGTGGGAGCAACTGAAAGGACCTTTGCAATCCCACCAAATGCATTGCAACAACTTCCTCGTAGTTAGCGTTAGCTTTACAATGGTTTGGGCAGGTTCACCTTGCTTAGACCATTACCTTTTTCCCACATTATTGTCTTAAGTTACCCATTTCTATCGCCAGTTAACAATTTGCACAGAAAATGTTGCAAATCATTCCATTTCAGTTACATTTTGCAAATTGTGTTGTAGCGAAACACATTTTGTTTTTTCTTAGCCTTAGATCGTGGTACAGCCAAAGGAATATGAAAAGGAATATGAAAAGTTCTGCAAGGAGAATAACATTAAATGAATACTTAATAATGTTCGCGCCCCTTGAGCGAATGGGCACGTCGAACGAAACAATCGCACTATTTTGTCAATGTTGTTGCCTTCCACTGCTTAACAAAACTACTTTATGTTCCCCGCATCAAACTCTTGTATAGATATGAACCGTGCGACATCTTACAAAATCAATTGATCAAACCCTACACGACAAACAATGCAACATGTTAAAGGACAACGAATTACAACAACTTCGAATAGATACGGCCGAACGAATAATCGATTAACGAGAAAAAGTTAAGAAACGATTCGGTGCAACACATGCCACACCGTTGAAGGTAAATTGGTTCGACCAACAAATGAACCGGCTAGTACAGGAATCTCACGCAAACTAGAACCGTGGTAGAAGGGACCTTTTATAAATACCAACATCTTGCCGAAGGACCTACCCCATGCTCAACGTACCCAACGCTACTATAGGTCGGTGTTTTCATCGGATAAACTGAAGTCATGATGATGAACACGCCATAACAAACAACACCATGCTGCAACGCAGCGACAGTTAGAGCGAGGACGCGTCGAAAGGTCAGAAAAGCTGACTGTAACAGTGAACTTGTCTACACCTCCCCTAAGCAGTCGATGAAATTCACCCCCCAATGAGTGACGACATCTAACAGCCCTGGACCGAACAAAGAAATCAACGAGAACGATAACGCGAACGGAGAAAAATAACGCTACCAACGCTTGTTTCAAGATATTGTTTTTTTTTATTGTTTAATTTCCAATCGAAGAACCGCAATACATAAATCAAGATCAATATCAAAATCAAGATCGAATTGATTCTGTACAGAAACAATTCCTTCTGTTTGCCCTTCTTGGCCTAAACTGGAATCCTAATTCCTGTTTACCATCTTACTCTGATAGGCTCATTCTTTTCAGTTTTCCATCTTTCGTTAGTTCGTAGGATAGCTCTTGGGATTAGCTTTCTTCATAAGCTCATAGTCGGGCATTTGATTCTCCTGAGCTATTAAATCAGTTAAACTTTTGTGTCCCTAGTCGTCCTACCAGACATTTTTTCACTTTAGCCTTGAATAGATGCACTACTAACTATGCCTTACATGATCCTTTCCTGGTTTTATGCACGTCAATAATAAATTCTATCATGTTCTCTCACCCGAGATATCGCCATCATCGATTAATACCATAGTCATTCGCTGCCTACGGGACTCCTGATCACGCTGCAGGCTGGATGAACTGGATGTCGCTGATTTAGGTCACCTATACCATCTGCATTATTGTAGTTTATTAATTCATATGTCTCTGACCACACATAGCTGTGAGTAGGGGCATAGCTCGCTACTATTTGCAAATAAATGTCCCCCATTGGATCAGAGGCTGGTATTTCATATTATTCTTATTAATTATACATTTTTTATTCCTATTTTTTTTGTAATAAATTTATTTATATTTTTGTCCTACTTTTAAGTGTAATTGTAAATTTTTTTTTTTTTTAAGACGACAGTTTTTTTTTTGTCAATGTTATAAATAAATAAACCATCCTCTTACACAATTAAATAATAAATATTCCACATGAAGAGTCGTGTCGATCACAAATTGCTGGAATTTCTGAATCTTAATGTTCCACAACAATTTCTACCAAATTTGCAAAAGAGAAATCAGAAAGCGAACAAGCAAAATTTTCCAACACAGAAGATATATCACACCACTCCGCCGATTATTTTCATGAAAATTAAAAAAAAAAACAGTGACATTTTTATTTGTAAGGTACCTGTATATTTTCAAAATAAAGATTTTGAATTTTCCGAGGTATCCAGAATCTACAAAGCTGGTAATAAATTAGTAACTAGGTATTTCAACAAAACATTATTTATTCGCAAATTAAAGAAAAATGAAAGCGTCGAAAGAAATAGTTGCTGTACTCGGCTTTCTACTTATTTAACCCTTTTGATGAAAATCTAAGCTCTCCGAGTGGTTGTAATGATTGGAAACACATTAATCAATTAATTTAAACACATGAAAATATACCAGCGCGTGGACAATTTATTATGAATTATCTGGCACAAACAAAAGTGGTTGGTATAATAGATATAGACTTATTATCTCAACATCAAAAAGAAGTGGAGTACTGGAGAAATATACTTAAACATATTGAAGATGTTGCAAAATTTTTAGCATCGAGAGGGCTTCCGTTTCGCGGTGACAATGAAATACTAGGATCTCCCAACAATGGATCACCTAAAAAAATTTGGGAATCCTGGAAAAGGGAACATTTCCTATTTATTAGCGAATATCTGTAATGAGTTTATTTACGTAATGGGAAAACAGGTTCGAAAAAAAATTATAAGTGATGTTAGAATAGCAAAATATTTTTCCATTAGCGTTGACAGTACATCCGATCTGTCTCATGTTGACCTGTTGAAAGGTTTCTGATATTTATACCTATTGAAGAGCATAAATCTGAGTATTTAGCGGAATCCGTCTTGAATTAAACTTGGCAGGTGTCCATGCTACTGGGTGTGTATCAGAGGCAACAAAGTATTTTGATATGATTCAGAAAGTGTATACCTTTTTTCGGGCTCTACCCACCGATGAAATGTATTGACAGAACATTTAGGTTCAAAAAAAGTTGTTAAAAGTCTCTCAGAAACCAGATGGTGAGCCCGAACTGATGCAATAAGCCCCTTGCATGAAAGTCATAAACCAATTATAGAAGGTATTTCACAAAATCGGTTGTCCATCTCCGATTCTACTGATCTGTCCTCAGACCATCTCCCATTGATTGCTGAGTTTAAGGTAGCTGCCGCTTCTCAATTAGAAAAAGATTACTTCCTCCACATGCCGACTTGCTTCAGAACTGGCCTATTACAATTAAATCAAAACCTGAAAATATCATCCAGCAATTAGTTAGACGATGCTCTTGAATTGTTTCATCTAAGTATTTACACTGCTGCTGCTCTTGTATCCTCCAATCGGTCTCCTCTTGTGCCCTCCGCTTCAGCCCTGCCTTCTTTAAAAGCAGCGACCCTGGATCTGGTAATGTACGAGAGGAACCTTGATATATGCGCACATGTAACATCTTGGATAAAGCTACCCAAGAAAGATCGAGTTGTTTCGATGACCTCTTGCTAAATGCTGATCCAAGTAAATCCTCAGGTTTCAACCTGTGGAGAGCTACACGTTGTGTTAATCAGCAACCACCACATTTTGCACCCCTTCTGGACGCGAATAACCTCTGGTGCCGATCAGACATTGTTAAAGCTACAGCAATCGCTCTCAGCTTTCAAGCTCTTAAAGAGCCTCACACCGCATTAGCTTCCAAATTTTTTTGATGTCACCTGCACTTGGTTCGCTTGCAAGACGCAAATGTATCCTCTAATCAAAGAAAATCTGTCTCGCCAACTGAGGTGTATTACCCAATTAAAGCGCTCAAACTGAAGAAAACTCCAGGGTACGATGGCATTGATGGCAGAGTGGCTAGGGCCCTCCCGCATAAGGGGGTGTTGTCCCTAGTATTACTCTTCAATGCGATGTTACGATTAGGCCACTTTCCCTCACAATGGAAATGCACCGCAATTGTAATGATCCTGAAGCCTAGCAGCCGGAGAACCTTGTCGCGTCTTATTGACCGTAAGCTTGTTGCCTGTGCTTTCCAAAATATTCAAAAGAATATTTTTTGGTTGATTACAGGTTGTATTGGGTCTCCAGAACGCCAATCCAAGTCATAAATTTGGCTTTAAGGAACACCATGGTACCCCGGAGGAAGTTCACCGAGTCGTGCACCACTTTTTACCTGCACTTGAGGAGCAAGCAATACTGCGTTGGCGCTTTTATGGACATCGAACAAGCGTTCGATCGTGTCTGGCTTCAAAGACTGCTACACAAATTAAAGGACATCCTACCATCTCATCTTTTTAGAGTTGTAAAATCTTTTTTGTCTAACAGAACCTTTTATGTTAAATGCAGAGATGCAAAGTTTTCAATCCGACCTGTTCAGGCCGGTGTACCTCAAGGCAGCGTATTAGTTCCTGTGTTATTTACAATTTTTACGGAAGATATACCTCAACTGATTTCCAATTCCATGATCTTAGCCACATACGCGGTTTACACTGCGGTTTTTTGTTCTGACAAATCGCCAACAGAAGCTGCTTCAAACCTACAGCCATATATGAATGGATTGCACTATGGTCAGATATGCCATATTTTGTTTGGCATAAAGTCTAATTATGATGTTAAAGAGCCCAAAATTGGTAAATTTGCTATTTATGACATTAAAAAGATTTTTTTTTTTTAAACTTCAGATCAATCCGACCACCTGCAGTTTATTTTTAAGATGAGAAAATCATATTACGCATAGAATAGGATCAAAACAATTTATTTGTTGGCGGCAGTAATGATAACAACAATAATTAAATACATTATGCATTTCTGTTAGTTAGCAGCAGAGGTGCAGTGGCAGAAACTGCGTTATCAACATTAAAACTTTTTTTCTAGTTATGCTTTACTTTTGTTTTCTTATGTATTCTTTTTTCGTTCTTCTAATCATAAAGCGATTTCTTATAATTATCTATTTTTATTCTATTTTCTGAGCTTGTGGAGTGAACATATGAAGTGTAATGAAATAAATTGAAACATTTTGAATTGTGCAAAAATTGAGCTGAGATTGTTTTTATTTTTTAATTTTTTTTATTTCTGTGAGCATAGGTTTATGTAAAACAACATAATCCTCAAAACATTTGGTGACCCCGACGTGATATCGTTTGTGTTTTCGCGCTAATTGCATGCCGTTGCAATAGCCACATAAATTGCTATCTTTGTGACATAGCAATTTCACTTACGCATCGCGTATTAACATTAAGCAGAATCCTCGTGTATTCATAAAAAATTAAAAATAAAACTGTACTATTAATTATTTTGCAATTTCGTGTGTATATAATAGTGTTAACTGCGTTTATATATTTATACATAACGTTCATCGCTACAAATAACGGGCGCGAAGAAAGCACGCATTTCAAAATCATCACATATACATATATAAGTGTATAATGTTTACATAGCTACCGTATTCTTTTGTTGTGCAGTTCGCATATATAAATAGTGCTTGTGAAAAAATACAGTTCCTCAAAGAAAAATGCCGCACAAGCAAAAAACAAATTCAAATACTAGTTTTTATGCTGAAAAGTGTGATTCCATCAGCCGTCAGTTAACCGCGTTAAATGAATTTTTAACCTCTGAAGAACTTGCGAAATTTAACGAGGCTGAGCTTATTGTGAGATCGGATTTTGTCGAACGTTTGGTGGCCAACTTTGATGAAATGCGATTAAAATTAGAGAAGGCTGATCCCAGTCAACTTAAAACTAATGATCAATTTGAGTTCTCATCCACTTATCTTTCAGTTAAGGCAAAGTTAATGCATGAATTGAAGGAAAGACAGCGGCAAAGTAATGACCATTCATCAACAATGAAGCATTTCGCCTTGGATGATTCAACACTTCCTTCAACTCGCCAATCAAGACTTCCTGAACTAAAGCTCCCTATATTTAATGGTGATTATGCTGACTGGCCATCCTTCTACGCAACTTTTCTGGCAGCGGTCGACAAGGATCCGTACATATGTAAGCTGGAAAAAATGCAGCATCTTCGTTCCAGTCTATCAGGCGCTGCCCTCGATATAATTCGTTCACTCGAGCCGAGTGACAAAAATTATGATGAGGCTTTGAGTTTACTTGTTAATCGCTTTGATATTAAACTTTTGCTTTTTCAGGCACACATAAAGGTGATCTTCGGACTTAAGGGTGTTGAGAAGGGCTCCTCGAGCAGTCTACGTGAGTTGAGTGATAAAATCAATGCGCATCTTCGAGCCTTAAATGCATTGGCTACTCCTCAACAAATCCTTGATGGATTGCTCGTTCACATGGTTGTGCAAAAGCTGGACGCACGGACGCAAGAGAAGTGGGAGGAGGATTTGTCTATAAAGGAATTTACGCCTTGGAGTGCTATGGTTGCATATATGGAGAAAGAATGCAGGATGATGGAAAATTTGGAAAATGCTAAGGTATCGCAAACACCTAGCCAGCAGGTGGGAAAAAACAAAATTAAATCAAATGTCTTAGTTGCCTTTTCGAATGTACCATCTGTAACATCTTGTACTTTTTGCGATTCAAAGGAGCATATCATTAGTAATTGCTCGCGATTTTTAAACTTGACTCTTAGTGTTTGTGCTTCAATTGCTTGCGTAAAGGTCACATGGTGCAGCGTTGTAAATCCAGTAGCTGCAGGCATTGCCAAAATAGGCATCATTCATTGTTGCATTTAAATTTCAACATACCTAGCATCTCATCTGTAATTTTTCCTTCTCATCAAATAAATCAACACTCGTGTCCTCAGCTTATTCTCAATATCCACCTAAAGTCTCGCCTAGTTTTGTGTTGCTTGCCACAGCGATAATCTGCATTAAAAATCGATCTGGCATGTTAATTCCCTGCCGCGCAATTCTTGATTCAGCATCACAGCTAAACTTCACAACTTCTCGTCTTGCTAATCAGCTGCAACTTCGAACTGAACCTGCGCACATTACGGTTTCTGGAGTTGGTGAATCTTATCTCTCTGTCAACAAGTGCGTAGAAATTGTAATACAATCACAGGATGTATTGTCGCCTCAGCTATTGTTACCCCAATTATAACCGATTTCCAACCAAGCTGTGATTTGAATACTTCGAGCTGGGATATACCAAAAAATATAAAGTTGGCAGACCCATAATTTGCATCTTCTCAACGCATAGATGTTCTAATTGAAGTTGGCTTATTTTTTGACCCAAATACGAATTGTAAATCATCTTCCTACATTGTAAAAAACAAAGTTGGGTTGGTTAGTCTCTGGTGGAATTTCTTACACTAACACAAATTCTGCGACACTAAAACAATCAGTAAAACACATGTACAAGAAAGCGATGATTCACTAAACGATCTTGTTAGGCAGTTTTGGGAAATTAAAAATACTCCCTCATCGAATCAAAAACCATCTGGGCACGATGATCCAAGCGAACAACACTTCCAAGAATATTTTGTTCGTCTCGCCTCTGGGGAATACTCAGTCAACCTGCCTACAACGTCCGACTTCAACTCATTAGGTGATTCATATACTCGCGCACTTCATAGATTAAAAAATGTAGAAAGAAAATTGCAAAGAGACGAGCCTACGAAGGAACTATAAACGGTTTTTATGCGCGATTACGAAAATCTAGGTCACATGACTCTAATATCATCTTGTCCAACATACATTCTTCTGCATCATTGCGTACGCAAACTTGATAGCACTAGTACTAAAGTACGCGTTGTCTTCGATGGTTCACCAAAAACGTCTAGTTAACCCTCTCTCAATGATTTATTACTCGTTGGACCAACCATTCAGCACAAGTTATTCTACACTCGTCTTCGCTTTAGATTTTTTAAGGTTGCATTATGCGGAGACATATGCAAAATATATCGTTGCGTGCGTGTTACGGATCCTGTTAGTTACTTGCAGTGTATCCGAGGCGAGAAAACCCAGAAGAAGAAATCAAGATCTACAGACTGAACACCATAACATACGGGACGAAATCTGCAGGTTTTCTAGCTATTAGAAGCATGCTGCAGTTAGCTATTGACGAAGAAAAATCTTTCCCTCTTGGATCAAAAACTGTCCGCCAAGATTTTTATGTGGATGATATGATTTCTGGCGGTGACTCGATCAGTGAAGTTGTGGAAATTCGAAATCAAATCAAGGCGCTTTTGCAACGTGGAAACTTTTCAATACACAAGTAGTGCTCAAATGAAAGGGGTGCATTAATTGGAGAGGCTGACGCAGACTGCGAGCAGTATATAAAATTCTGTGATGGTACGGATATTACAAAGGCACTTGGTTTGGCATGGGAAATTCACTCAGACAGTTTCCTATTCAGTTTTTCACCATTTAAAAATGAGGGCTCAGTCACGAAACGTTCAATGCTCTCAGCTGTTGCACGTGTTAACGATCCCCTTCGTTTAATATCACCAGTCATCACTAATTTAAAAATATTTTTACAGATTTTATGAAGAGAAAAATTGCACTGGGACGCAATCCTACCGCAGTCATTACTTGCTACGTGGCTATAGCTAAGTACTCAAATGTATGCCGTAACTAGCTTCAGTTTTCCACGCTTTGTTTTGATACCTCAAGCCTCATATGAAATACACTCATTCTGCGATGCAAGTCTGGAAGCCTATGGTGCATGCATATAAGTTCGAGCTGAATTAGATGGAAGTTGCTCATCTCATCTGCTTTGTGCCAAATCCAGAGTGGCTCCTTTAAAGTCCTTGACTGTGCCTAAGTTGGAGTTGTCTTCTGCCTTGCTATTAGCGCAACTCGTCTCATCTATACGTGAACACATTCAATTTAGCTGTCGTTTTTATTGCTGGTCGGATTCAACGATAGTGCTATCCTGGCTACGTGAAGCACCCAGTAAATTAAATGTTTTCGTCTCAAACAGAATATCACAGATTCAATCACTTACTGCCAGTATGAGTTGGCACCATGTACCCACTACAATGAATCCCGCAGACATATTATCGTGAGGATGCAATCCTAAAGAATTGCTTGAATTCAATCTCTGGAAATGTGGACCTTCCTTTCTTCTACAAGATCGTAGCAACTGGACGAAGACTGCGAATCTTGTCTTAGATTTACCCGAGAAGCGCAGTATAGTTTTATTTTCCACCTCTACGCAATTCGATTTTTCATTAAGCAACAAGTTTAAGAAGTCCTTCGGAAAATTAAGACGTGTATTTGCCTACCTCTACAAGTTTCCACATCCCAATAATAAAGAATGCTTTGCAGTGCATAGACTAACGGTAAATGATATTAAAATGGGAACTAATTTCTTAGTTAGACACATTCAACAGGTGAATTTTTGTGAATACAAAATAATCAAAATGAAGGGTACCTTCCTGCTAATAGCAAACTGCGTTCACTTAATCCATGGATAGACACTTTTGGCTTGCTTCGAGTTGGTGGTCGATTAAAAAATTTGGAACTGGACTATGCTGCCAAATATCCGCTTTTGCTACCGAAGGATCATCCAGTCACAAGGGCAAAAGTCGAACTATGCGCCTTCTTAGACATAGAAGGTGCTTTTGACAATACTTCAAAGGGGCGCTGTGGAAATCAGTCCTACTGATGGCAAGTCCGCAAAAAAGAGCAGGGCTACAGATACTGCGTCGGGAGTCGCGACAAAAAAGAATTTGCCAAAACCTGCACTGAAACCGGATGCGGCCTCCAGGCCAATATCATCAAAGGCGTCAGATTGGCGATAATCCCGAGGTTACATCCGGAGAACATCCTTTCGCGCGAGGAACAGGGGCAAATTGAAAACCTGCTGATGGATAAAATGTTCTAGGGTTCTGAAACCGAACTTGAATTCGGTGGTATAAACTTTCGACCAGGCCTCATCCTGATTGATTGTTCCACCGCAGCGGTTGCCGAATGGGTAATGAAGACGATAATTAAACTATCTGGGTGGAAGGGGACAGAGCTGACGACATGCAATGGGGATGCTATCCCAATCTCTGCAGAATCTTCAGCAGCAAGGTTGAGAAAAACGGGAAGCTACTTACAATCGGCATCGATGACCGATCGCTTGACCGATCGCGATCAAAGCCAAAGGACACAAAGTGGCCTACAGATTTGGCAAGATACCGGTCCATCTGCACAAAAGACGCGCAGGTGGAGATCCTCTAGGCGCAGAGGATGTAACTGAACAAAACTCAGCTGACGCCGAGGAAATCTTAAAAGAGGTGGCTAAGGAAGTGGTCAGGAGCTAGATGCCTGTAGCTGAGGTCAGTGTTCTTGCTGCCGAAAGTGAGGACATCAACGCCATAAATCTATCAGCGCTAAGACTGACCGGCGACGAAGAAGACTTCGACAAAGTACTCCTGTCGGACATCGATGATGCCCTGGCGGAGAGCGATGCGAAGGAGAAACGTCAGTAAGGTGAAGATGGCCAGCATTAGAGTTGCTCAAATTAATCTCCACCACTCAGGTCCAACCTGAGCATATTGCTGGCCCAGGAACCCTGGGTATTCAGGAGTCAAATCAGAGGTTTGACAGCGTCTAATACGCAGGTAATTTGGGACATTAGATCTGATAACCCAAGAGCCTGCATAGTACTAACAAATAATATGAAATACTTGTGTCTTCCAGAGTTCCTCTCCAGAGATCTTGTAGCGGTGAAAATTCAAATTAACATCGACGGGCACATACGAGAAATAGTACTCGCATCAGGATACTTGCCAGGGGAAGACACTCGGGCTGAGGACGAATTCAAACTCAGTAAAGTAGGATCAATACTACAATTTATCGAGGGAATTGGGCTAGGAGAAATACTCTAAGTCCATGAAGGGGGTACAATAGATCTCATAGGTCGCAGTGCATCTTCCCCCCAAGATAATAATTATAATATCCTATCTTCTTTATATAGCTTATTGCGCCCTTCTGATGCATTTTCGCAAAGTCGACCGACAGGAACAAGAGATACAGCCATAATTTTGTAACCGTTGACTAAAATCATATGAACTTTTGGCGACATCGGGTACCATGGATACGTAGACATATCAGACTCCAAAGATTTTTTACAGAATTGGTGGAATTTGAGGTTATTAATTATATCAAATTATTTGGTGAATGGGCAAAATTAGGCAAAAAACGTTAACAACACATTTAAATAGACATATTGAACTATAATCACAAATATTTACATTTTGGCACAAATTGGCAAAAAGTTAGTTTTCTATCCGCAAGACACGGTCAAATTAGTTAGATTTTTTCTATTATAACACATAATTACATATTAAACATATATTATATACTTCCTACATACCTAGAATTTTTTTTTCCATATTTTGCAGAAATTTTTAATTTACTGAAATCAATTTGCCAATTTTTTTTTTCCTCCTATTATCACTTCTAATTGGATTTCACACATGCGGAGAATATTCGTAATTTCGTGCGTCTAGAAATTTGGGTATTGGCCCATACTGATTTAAGTCGTCCAAATGCTGATCTTGCCTTGCTCAGTCTGCAGTTGACGTCCGCTTCAGCTCCTCCATCTGTAGATATGGTGCAACCGCAGTAGCAGAAGTTCTCAACGAACTCGATCGCACAACCGTCTATCATTATGTGGCTTTATGTGGCTTGTGTTTGAGTGTTTGAGTCTCATGGCTTTGGTCTCTGCAATGTTTATCTCCAGTCCAACGGTGCGTGCCAGCGCGACTAAATTGTTTGCCTTCGTTTGCATGTCGGAGAATTAGTGAGAGAGGAGTCAAATATCATCTGCAAAGTCCAGGTCCTCCAGATGTCGTGAGAGGATCCACATAATGCCAGTTTTCTTAAGTTGGGTGAGGCTATTCAGGACTTCATCCAGCACAATGGCGAAAAGCAGCGGGGAGGGAGGACAACCTTGTGGTACTCCAGCGTTGGTGGGGAATGGGTCGCAGAACCGTCAGTTCAGAGTTTGCGTACATGGCTATTATGAGGCGGATTATTTTTGGGGGAACTCCTTTCCTACTCAAAGCCAGCCAGATGGAGTTGCGTTTGAGCGTGTCGAAAGCTTTCTTGAAGTCAACAAACAACATGTATAACGGAGAGCGCCATTCAATCGATTGCTCGACGATGGTACGAAGAGTGTTTGCTTGACTAATACAACTGCGGTTGGGGCGGATTCCAGCCTGTCCGTCCCTTAGAGCGTTCTCGACGCACTGGAGCCTACTCTGAATAAGTGTGGCTAGAATTTTGTAGATTGTATTGAGTAGTGATATACCTCTCCAGTTTCCACAGTCGCGCAAATCACCCTTTTTTTTGGAAGCTTCACGATGATACCCTTTGTCCATGAGGAGGGTAATCTTTTGTTGACCCAGACTGCAGAGATGTATGGATGCAGTATTTCGACTGATGTTTGTTTGTCAGCTGTTAGCAATTCAGGCTGCCGTCGATACCTGCAGCTTTGTTTAGTTTTAGCTTTTTTATTGCATTTCTTATTTCCGTTGTGCTTGGGCATGTTGCTGATTGTTTCGAAGTGTTCTTTACATCTCTGAATTTGTTCTTCGCTATTCGTTAGTAAGGTGCCCCTTTGATCTCTTACTGGCAGGTTTCTGTTGGTTTGTTGGTTGGTTAGGCGACCAATTAGTCGAAACAGCTGTCGCATATTGTTAGCTCCTGCTGCTGCCTCAGAATCACTAGCGATATTTTCCATGAATCGTCTCTTATCTTTTCTGGCTGATTTCTTAACCAGTTTGGCTACCTCTTTGTAAGACCGGCCGCAGTGAGTTGTCATTAATAAGCTGCCTTTTCAGTTCATTTCTGCGCTGAATGATGCCCTGAAGTGTGGTCAGATATCCATGGCTGTTGGTGGACGGACTTGGCCGTGCCAAGTTTTTCACTCGCTATCTGCCTGACTGTGTTGTTGGTAGCTTTCCAACTGGTGCCTGTGCTGTTGCCGAGTAGCTTTTCACAGAAATCGTTGACTATTTCGTTTCTGGTGTTGTTGTTCCGCAGCAAGTGAACATTGAAGCGCTTATGTCTGTATTGCGCGTCAAGTTTCTTGCTGCCTTTCAGCTTGATCTTGATGTCGCCAGTGATGAGTTCGTCGTGGTCGCTGTCAATATCAGTTCCCCCCGTCTATTCCTGACATCACGTAGCGAGAGCCTCTCCATTTCCGACTGACGCAAATGTGGTCAATTTGGCTACGAGTTTTTCCATTTGGCGAAGTCCATTGTGTATTTATGAATTTCCTTATGAGGAAATATGGAACCGCTAATAACTAGCTGGAAGGCTTGACACATCTTAACTAGCCTGTCGCCGTTGTTTTGTGTTCTACATCCATGGACTCCCATAGTCGACTCAAGACCGGTGTTGATGTTTCCAATTTTTGCGTTGAAGTCCCTCATTAGGAAGATTATATCTCCGCTGTTCATGGAACTAATTGTTGAAGTCAGCTCTGCATAGAATTCATCTTTTATCATACAATCGGCGTCTTTCGTTGGAGCATATCATTGCACGATGGTGATGTGCCTATGGACATTACTGTGGAAGAAGCCAGGATTATGCAGTCAGAGATTGGTTTCAAGGAATGCAAGGTGTTACGCATGTCTTTGGATATAATTATGCCAACGCCGCTTTCTCCTCGGACTTCTTTCCCGCTGAATAGTATAGTACTGCCATGCGATGTACATTTGCCGCTGCCATTTCACCTCATTTCACTTATGACCAACACGTTGATGTTGTATGCTGTCATCTGCATTTCGAGTTGCGCCTGTCTGGAGACTTCTCTAAGAGTTCTTATATTCCATTGTGCCATTCTTGTCCGGGTGTTCCTTTTGTATCCGAGGCTTATCCTTGTAATGGTTTCAGTAATCGATTGGTTTTCACCTATAGTAGGTTGATTGGCCTACTGCTAGCGATCTCAAGTGATGGGGCTGCCATCTGTCGTTACTTTAGAGAACAACGCCTCCTGTCTGTGGCTTAATGTCACATCAAATGAAACAATGTATATTTGTTGTGTTTCTTGTTAAATCACTTTATTGCTCTTTTCTGCTAAAAACGTGGTGTCGGTAGTATATTAGTCCAAACGAGAGAGCAGTGTTTCTCAA
>JAWNKV010000795.1:0-26805 GCA_035041805.1 Amiota mariae
TGCGTCTGAACCTGATAGGTCGGCAGTAACATAAGCCTGGCGGTAGGCCTAAAACGCGGAGTTGACTGATCATCGTCACGTCGTGCTGGGAGTCTCCGAAACGTTGTTAGTTTCTCCGCTAATGATGGTGAAGGGGTGATGTGAGCCTGCTCTGCCGAGGCGGCAGGCGTGACGTGGGTCAGAAACCAGCCACTTTGGACCCAGGTCAGGGAGTGGACATTGGACGCAGTTCAGCAAGCTGCGTTGCCCCGGGCGAGCTCCAGTCCGTCCGCGTATTCCGGGACTGGTAAAGCGTAGGTTAGGCCTCAGGGAACTGGGGTAGGAACTGTGTCCCAAGGGTAAACCCGTTCCTGACTATTACGGCCTGACCCCCTGCACACGATGCGCTGGAAAACCAAATTAAGAAATGTCGAATTTTTCCGGGAAGAATACCACTACGGCAATGGCCAACTTGGTTGCCGTAGCGGACAAAGCTACAAGTTCATCTGGAGATTTGGCCTTCAGGCGGAGCAGCAAGAAGTACCGCTCGCCTCCAAGAAAGGCCGAAGATCCACAAACGATCCCGTGGGAGGTATCCTGCGCAAATGAAGTACCCTCTCCTTTCAAAGTAGGATCAGAAATTGTGCCAGAGGTGGTAATCACAAATTCCACAGTAGAGAATACGCCGTTGGCTCAAGGAAATGAGGATGCAGAAGTAAAGGAAAAAGAGGTGGGTGTTGCATTAGGTGAGCCTAATTCAGTTTCTGCTAGGACGACTACGTCGAAATCTCCTCAGCCAAGAAAGACGACGGCTGATAACAGTAGGCAAGTGCACGAAGATTGTCCGGAGGAACCGCATACAGCACGCGCAATAAGGAAATTGGAGCAGCTTGCTGTGATGATGGAAAAGCAGCGGCACGTTAACAACGAGATTAGAGAGCTGTTAGCTACGGAAATAAAGCTTCACAGAGACGAGGTTAACAAAAAGTTGCATCCTGTCCTGCTAGCAGTGAGCGTCGCCACGGTGCGGTTAGCGTAAATGTAGCGAAGGAGGATCCACCCTCTGTAAAGAAATCAGGTATAAATAATAATCCTGCTAGCGGCACGTGTACATTGAGGGTTGCTGATGAAAACCCTAAGCCAAAGGAAAATGAATGGCAAGTAGCTGAGCGTCGGAAGAAATGGAAAAAGAAGACGGAAACGTAGCGACGATCCCCTGAAAATAAGGGTGGGGCTCCTTCCAAGCCACCACCTACAAAAGTTGAAGTAAAGTCTCGCCGAACACGGCCCGATGCTCTAGTCATTACTAAAGCGTCGGAGTTATCCTATGCAGACATCCTAAGGACGATAAAAGGGAAACCTGAGCTCCAGAAAGTTGGCGACAACGTTAGCAGGATACGCAGAACGGCCAAGGGAGAAATTCTTCTCCAACTTTCTAAGAAGGGTAGCGCACAGACGGAAGCCTTAAAGAAGGAGATTAAGGAAACCCTGCAGAGCTGTGCAACAGTGAAATCGCTTTCCCAGCTAGAAGTCATAGAATTCCGTGATCTGGATGAAGATGGGACGAAGACAGCAAATATAACCTTACCGGTCAAGCAGGCAGAATCACTGCTTAAGGCGGGATCGTTGAAGGTGGGTTGGGTTCGTTGCCGTCTGAGACAATATATAAGTCCCACAAGGTGCTTCAAGTGCTTGGAGTATGGCCACATTGCGAGAAGATGCAAAAATAGTGCGGACCGCTCAAAATTATGCCCTAAGTATACACATGCTTCTGGGAGTTACAAGTGTGTAGCCTTTAAGAAGGCCATGCGTGATCTGAAAGCTAGGCATGATTAAATGTCTCCAGCTTAATCTAAATAGGTGCAGTGCAGCGCAGGACTTACTCTCTCAAACAGCCACAGGAAGGCTGATGTACTACTAGTTAGTGAGTTCCATAGGCCGAAGGAAGACTTAAATGTGTGGACGCAGGATGCTAGTGGCAAAGCGGTTATCTGGTTACAAGGCAATGTTCCTTTGAGCATAGAGTCCCCTGCTCGTATGATGGTTTCACCTTTGCCAAAATACGGGGTATTCATTTTTGCAGCTTCTACACATCGCTAAACGTCAGTCATGATTCATTTGATGACTTCCTGAATAGACTGGTTAGTGCTGCGAGGCATAGATCCCCACTCATAATCGCCGGTGACTTTAACGCATGGGCGGTGGAATGGGGTTGTACTAGCACCAATAGGCGCGGACGGGCTGTTTTGGAAGCATTTGTTTCGCTGGATATGGTTCTACTTAATAGGGACAACTCAATCACGTTTGACAATGGGAGAGGCAGTTCGGCAATAGATCTCACCTTCTGTAGCACATCGATTGCCAGTGCCATAAAATGGGAGGTTGCAGATGTCTACACCCATAGTAATCACCTTGCGATACAAATTTGTATTTCCCCTCAGGCAAGGTTCACTATATCAAGATTGAGATTGAGGAAGTGGGCCCTGGGTATCGCTTGAAAAACTTGGAAGCTGGATAAGAAAACTCTGGACTTGTTTATCTCCTAGTTTGAAGTAGCGCCTGGTAATGCGAGTCAGCAATCCGGGAAACTTATGCAGGGCCTCACAAGGATGTGCGATGGCTCTATGCCTAGGAAGACTAGAAGCAATGGCAGGAAACCTAACCACTGCTATACTGATGAAATACAGGAACTTCACTCGCAGTGCCATCAACAACGGAGAAGATTCCAGCGCAGCAGAAGGAGGAATCCTGCTTTTCAGGATACTATTCTCTTCCTCGATGAATTTAGGCAAAAGAAGTCTCTACTGAGCAAGGAGATCTGCAGGATCAAGCGAAATGCCTTTTGCAGACTGATAGGAGAAGTGGATCAGAATCCTTGGGGCAGCGCATACAAAATTGTAACGCGCAAGTTCAATGGCCTCAAGGCGTCAGTCCCTTCTTCCGCCTCGCTAATGGAAAAAATAGTAGCAGCCATCTTCCCACCAAGAGGATTGTTGAAGATACTTCGACCACTTGAGGTTGCAGATGAGAATGTGCCCACTATCACCACTCTTGAGCTAGAAGCGACCTTGAGTAGGGTGAAGGTAAACCAATCGCCTGGGCTGGATGACATCCCTAATGTCATCCTTAAGACAGCCATTGCAGCGGAACATCACGTCTTCTGCGAGGTTTTCTCAAGGTGCATGAGAGAAAGACTCTTGCCCAAATGCTGGAAGAAGCAACGGCTGGTTCTCATCCCGAAAGGAAACCTGCCCCCAGAGCTACCATCTTTGCATAGGCCACTGTGTCTCCTGAGTACCACTGGGAAAATCTTTGAACGGATTATTTGCGCCAGATTGCAGCAGTACACGGAGTCGCCAAATGGTCTGACTGAAATGCAATTTGGCTTCAGGCCAAGAAGGGGTACCGTAGGAGCAATCCAAAATGTCTGTGGCATTGCAAGGGAGGCCTTAAATGGCACTAGATAACTTGGCGGTGACAATAAGTATTGCGCAGTGGTCACACTGGACGTAAAAAATGCCTTCAACTCTGCAGATTGGAGCTGGATGCTTCCTACGACGTCACACAATTCTTGATGTGTCTAATATGCGATGGATTTACTCCTAGAATAAGCGTAGCCAATGCCTTGTGGTCTTCAGCGCTCCAACTATCTGCATTCACTGCAGTTTTTACAAGTGCTCCGCTGACTAACTTCCAGAGTCCAGCGTGAATCAGGACACTTTTCATTTGGACGCTCTATATGTCGTAATTGCCATTATCTGGCTTTTACTCAGCCCAAAATGATTCGCACATGCCACTTTCAGATAACTGCTTCTTGCCATTTCCACGATGGTTCGATTCAATCTTTCAGTATCTCCATTTTGTTGTGGTGAATATGGCACTGTTAATTCCCGTTTGGTGCCACAATACCTAAACAATTTGCTAAATTCTTTGTTAACAAATTCCTTGCCATTGTCACTTCTCACTGTCTTAATTTTGCGTTCAGTCTTCTCTCGGTAACATTTTTAAAAATCGACGAATTTTTCGTATACCTCACTTTTCGCCTTCAAGAAGTATACAAATGTACGACGCAACTTGTCATCGATGAAAGTCACAAAGTACTTCGCACCTCCAACCGATTTGGTCCGCGGGGGCCCACACCCATCGGCATGCATTAAGTTCAAAATGTTCTTATCTCGACATTCTCCTGCCTGAGGAAACGGCTTCGATGTGATTTTTAACCTCATGCATGTTATACTTACACTTAGTTTCCTTATTGAAATTAATCTTGACCAAACCATAAACCATATTCGTGAGCACAAGTTGTTGTAAACTGACATAGTTTAATTGTCCAAATCGTGCATGCTACTTTGCAATATTCTCAGATACCGAAAAAAAACATTTATTTTCTGTTTGCTTGAATGAATATAATCCATCAATTTTGCGCGCTATGAATATTGTTTTTCTGTTTTTACGAACTGTTGCACTCCCCTTGGAAAACTCTATAGACAACCCTCGCTGAGCAGCTACTGACACTGAGAAAAAATTTCCTTTCATCTTTGGCACAAAAAACATCTTTCATTATTATTTCATCAGTTTTGCTTACTCGCAATTGTACGTCGCCTATTCCTTCTGCGTACATTCAATTGTTGCCAGCCAAACTTATTTTCTCTTTATGTTTACGTATACTGGTAAATGCATTTCTTTCAGTACACATGTGTGTGATGGCGCCATAGGTTTTAAAAAATTTTAATATATCTCGTGATTCAAAAGCCGTAGCGTAGTAATTTATATATTTTGAAAATATAGGATGTGCTAATTCCTGAATTTTGTCATTGCGCGCTTATGTCATCAAAGGAGAGCCCCAAAAACAGGCACCAAAAATTGAAAAAAGTCTTTTTTCTTTTTAAGCGTAGTGCTTAAGAATGGCTTATTTGGCTTATTTTTTTTTTTGTTGTGTTCGTTATAGACCAATTAGAAAAATATGAAAGAAAATTTCTTGAGAATCACCCGGAAAAGTAGAAATTTTTGATTTGTTATTTTCTTTTGTCAATGTTATAAATAATGAAATAAATTGCTCAGATGGACAATATGTAGTGAAAAGATACTTGGAAATAGTGACAACAAATACATAGAAAAAATTGCATAATGCCTCTTATGTAGTATGGAACAGAGGACCTCAAAACTCTTAAACAACGAGAGCTTAATTTCGTGTCTTTATTTTGATCCATGTTTCTACTATATTGACTCTTACTGCTTGAAGCAGTTACCTATCTCAAAAAACTATATGAAAGAATCAAAACTTTAAATATACATTTTACTTAAACAAACAACATGTAACCCTTTTTACGTGTAGACTCCAACGATCTCCACTTTTGGAGAGAAGCATCATAATGATCCCGAACTTTACGCTTTCAGAAACATTTGCTTTGCGGTTCCACATACTCAGGTAATGTCTAACATATCTTGTAATTAATTTCTCTTTCCTATCACTTCTCCTTTCTTTGCCAGTACCTTACATTTTTTTTTTTTTTTCATATTAGTCTTATAGTGAATTTACACCAAGCAAGAATCGATTCTTTGTTGAATCGACCATTGAATCGGAAAACAACCACATGGAAAAATGTCAGTTTTTGTTGTAACATGTAAATCGATTCTTGTAGATTCAACAATGGAATCAGCTTTGAATCGAAATACGGCTGGAAAATTTATGCTAGTATTGGAAAATTTGCGGTAATTTCCTACCGGAACTGTCATTTTCGACAAACTTCCGCTCCTTTTTTCTTTCAAGCCACAAAAACAGCTGATCATGGCACAAAACAATGGGAAGTAAAGTTTAAATTGTATTTTTTTTTTTAAATTTTAATAAAATAAGTAGCAGGAATAAAAAAGGAAGCTGCAAGAATTATTTGCATACACTGTGAATTGTTCTTAATCATGTATTTTTCACAAAATTTCCATTTTAAATTCTCACAACAACGTTCTATTTGTATGTATAACCAAAACAAAAAACAGCTGTTTTAGAATCAGAATCGCCAGTGTAAACGCAAAATCGATTCTCAATGAATCACTTTGGTGTAAATTCACTATTACTTTATGTAACTATTGTACATACATATCTTATTGTAATTGAAAATATTTCTTATTTCAGATGACTATTGAACGTGCCTTCTCATCGTTGAAACTTGTTTTGACAAATAACCGGAACCGGATTAATCAGGACACACTTGCAGACATAAAAAGAAGCAATCGGGGGTTTGCCGTTGTTTAAAGAAGTCGATACCTGTTGACAAGATATCGATTTTTTGGACCGACTGTCCACTTCAAAAGTTTATTATCAAGTGTTCTTTACAATTCATTTTTATACTCTTCACGCAGTGAATAGTATTATAAGTTTGTCATGAAGTTTGTTACACACAGAAGGAGACATCGGAGACCCCATAAAGTATATATATTCTTGATCAGCGCGATGAGACGAGTTGATCTAGCCATGTCCGTCTGTCTATCTGTATGTATGCAAACTAGTCCCTCAGTTTTTGAGCTAGAGAGCTGAAGTTGCACGGAGCTTTCTTTTTACCATACGCAATACATTTGTCGGAATCAACCGAATCGGACCACAATGGGGGTACCCCCCATACAATCCGGGATCCAAAAGAAAGTTCTTACTAGAAAAACTTGTTTGTTTTTTTATTATCGACAGTAAAATTTGGACACTACTAGTGTCTGACCCATATCCATCAACCTTATAAATTTCAAGACCCTCGGACTACTATAAAAGGCGTGAAGAGTATAACAACTTCGACATAGCCAAAATTATTCTTTTTTAGGATTCCATACCCATAGGGAGCTAACGGGACCCTATTACTAAGCTTACGCCGTCCGTCGGACTCCTGCTCTATCTCATGAACCGTAATAGGTAGAGAGTTGAAATTTTCACAGAGTGTGTAAATTAATGTTCTTATTAGAAAAGTTTTTTTTTTTTTTTTTTTTTGTACTATGAAACTTAAATTTGGACACATAAGTTTCTGGTGCATATCCACGAACCATATAAATTTCCAGACCCTCGGACCACTAGGGGTTGACACCCCATACAAACAGGATCCAAATGAAAGTTCTTATTAGAAAAACTTTTTTGTTTTTTGTACTATGGAACTGAAATTTGGACAATATAAGTGCCTGATCTATATCCACCATAAATTTCAAGACACTCGCACTACTAGCATTGGCGTGAAAAGTATTACAACTTCGGCATGGCCAAAGTTAGTTTTGTTTTACATTTCTTATTAATTTCGTAAAGCTTTTTAATGTATGAAAATTTAAACATACTCGTATTTCCTTTTTTCGAAATGTAACAATTTCAATAAAATATACATATGTAATGTTACTTATATTTGATATATGCGAATAATGACCATATTAAACAAAACAAGATTTGTAGCGTAGCAAATTTTCAAAATCTGCTTCTGCTCTGCCCAGAAATAGTAAACGAAATAGTAATGAAATTATTACGTGCTTAAGTTGAGCACAACCAAACCAAAGACAACATTTCAAGTGTTTTTGAGCACTTAATTCCATTTTTTACACAAAATTTGATGTAACTTCTTTGATCCATTTTTTTCGATAGCAGAAAATCGCCGAACACGCAAAACACTTGTCTTCTTTATGCCTCTCACAAACAAACTAAACATGCTATATGGCTAAAACCGTGAACATATCTTCGAGACGAGCGTACATAAAAAAAAATAATAATCGAAAGTCGAATGTACGTAGCCCGCGAAATTTGAAAATTCGCCTTATTTTTTGAACAGACCTCGTATACCATAGACTGGACAATTCGAACTTCGAAATTGTGTTTCACTCTCAAAATTGCATTTTCGCTCTCAAAGTTGCTGTTTCGCTTTCAATATTGCTGAGAAAGTCAACAAACCAACAACAATCGCTCACAAAAATCTGACCATTCCAACAACAATTTTATGCGTTCTTGTTGTAGGAAACACGTACAAACTCTTCGAAAGAGAAAAATGAGAGTGGCACCATTGTACTCCGAACTGTCCAGTCTATATAAGTCTTTGATGCTACTATGATCGGATGCCTGTCTGAGAAAGAAGAATCAACGACGCGAGCTGCTGGGCATGATGCTACGTGAAAACAAGGTCTATGGTTGTCGACTGAGAGATTTCACAGTTATGAACATAAGCAAAAGAATAAATGAAAGTTGTCGACGACGTACTTACTAAAATAACGAAGATAAAGCAAAAAGCAAAGGCGAAAAAAAATATGAAATTACTTGCTTGAACGAAGTATTTTTTTTTTTAATTTCGCTGCTCCTGACTGTGTAAGCAGAAAACGAAAGGCTCAGCTCCGAAACAAGGTTGCTCGTCTCATTGGAAATTATTTTAAACTTCCCCCGTTTTTTTTTATGTTATTTTTGCATTTAGAAATTGGTGGACGAAATATTGCAGTAAGTATTTTTTTTTTTTAAATGCAAATTTTTTGCAAATGTTTCAATAATTTTGTTATAAATTTCTGTTAATCTTGAAAATTTATTCTCCCGGGTGGTAGATGACAAGTACCCCGTTTATACGATAAAGCCACATTATATTTTATTCATATGCCAATTGTGAAATTATTGTAAACAAACAAATTCGATTACAATAAGCTCACATTGACTATGCACGTATAAGCACCTAAAAGTGTGGGTTTAGTCGACCCGATAAGGCCTTTGAGCACTGCGACCAAATTGATCTATTATGCGCCCCTTCGTACTTAAATATTTAGTATACCGTGGAATCGAACCAGCTCCTTCGGAGGGAGCCTTAGAAGGTCTTCATCTATAGTAGGTATGAACCTATGATTTTGTGTCTCCTGTGGCCTAGTGCATCACTGTTGGTGATTAAATGTTCCATGGACTCTTCCTCATCACCGCAGAATCTGCAAGTACTTATGCTAGATATTTCTATTTTATGTAAGTGTTTATTGCAGGCGAAGTGGCCTGTTAGTGCTCCGGAGAGTAATCTAAGACACTTTTTGTTTAGTGTGAGAGCGATGTTTGCTCTGTTGGCATCAAAGCTCAGGAATTTTTTGGAGTGATTGAGACCATCAATGTTACTCCAGTATTCTCTAATTTTTTGTTGGATCCATTTTTTGGTTTCTTGTTTTATGTTGTTTATATTGAAGCCAAAGAAGGGGGTTCGGCAATAAATGGCCCTTCGGCCTCTTTTTTGGCATAAAGGTCTGCCTTTTCGTAGCTTTCGTGTCCTTCATGTCCTGGCACCCAGATCAAAGAAACCTGGTTGTGAATAGCCAGTTTGTTGAGGACTTCTGATGTGAATGTGTAGCTTTTTAGGGTTTTGAGGACTCTTTTTAGTCCTCTTTTGGATAGGATTTCTACTGTTTCCATTATAGCATAGAGCTCTGCATGGAAAATTGTGGTATCTGCACTTAATGTTATTGATTTGTGTGTTCTAGGGCTCACTATTCCTGCTCCTACACTCTGAAGCGTTTTAGATCCATCAGTATACCATTTTTGCGAATCATCGTGTAACCATGTTGCGACTAGCGATCCACTACTCCCTTGATGGGAAAATGACATTGTACCTCTTGGTGAAATCGAGTACTTGGTCTGTGTGGTCACTTGTCTGGGTCATATGTGTAGCAAGTTCGACCCTATTTAAAATTTCTAGGTGTCCAGTAAGATTTCCTGGCTTGAATTTATCTTTCCTATGAATTGAGAGTGCTTGCATTGTAGCTTCCTCTTGTATCGCTAGGTGTAACGGTGGTAAATTAAGCAACGCTTCCATGACAGCAGTTGGGGTAGTTTTCATAGCCCCAGTAATGCTTAGACACGCTAGCCTTTGTAATGTACACAGTTTTGATATAGCTGTTGTTTGTTTGGTTTTTCCCCACCATACCAAAGCCCCATGTAGTATGATGGGTTTAACCATTTAAGTGTAGATCCAGAAGGTCATATTGGGGCTCAGATCCCAGGATTTCCCTAGAAGTTGTTTTGTTGTCCAAAGGTTTTCGTGGTCTTTTTTATGACCTTCCAGGTGAGTTTTTTATCCAGGATGATTCCTAGATATTTTACCTCTACTTTTAAGGGTACCTCTGTCTCATTTATTTTTAATGTTGGAAAGTCAAACGTCCTTTTTCTGGTAAATGGGACAATAGTGGTTTTGGTAGGGTTAATTGATAACCCCTCTTTCCTGCACACCTCCCATGTTGTATTTAAGGCATCCTGCATTATATCCATAATAGTCCTTTCATGGCTGCCTGTGATCATTATAGATAGGTCATATGGACCATAACAGTGGTGATAATACTCCTGCGGACACCCCTTTAATGCTGTTAGACTCAGGTTGACTTGCCCCAACGAGGCTGTAATTATTCTTTGGTTTAGCATATTGCTTACCTATTTTACTATTGCTGGATCTGCTCCTCTGTTGGAGAGTGCCAGTTCTATTGCTTGAAAGTTCGCGTTATCGAAGGCACCTTCAATGTCCATAAATGCACAAAGGACTACTTCCTTTCGGTCTAAAGCCTTTTCTGTATCGCGAACAATTGTGAGCAGTGCTGTAACTGTAGATTTCCCTTTTTCATAAGCATATTGAAGTTTGTGTAGTGGAGTATACGAAAGAAGCTCCTCTCTTAGGTGGCAGTCCAATATCCCATACACATACTCACAAATACATCTAACTTATGTCTGCTTTGACTATTTCATTCTTCTCTTTTCCAAACACCCCCAACCCACCCCTTGCAATTCGTCACAGGCACACGATGCTTGACCATGTTGTAAGAAATAAAGGTGATGCCAATTTTTTACCGCTATGTGTCGATCTCTGCAAATAGTCCTTATTTCTTAATTTTTACGCTGCACAACACTATCACATGTTCATTGTTTACATATGTTATAATGTGCATATTTAACTGCCCACAAAGTGTATGAAATATACAAAATTTACTGTTTTATTGTTTAATTTATTATTTTATTCAATTTATTGTATGTACTACAATGGTTATTCGCTATTTTATTTTAATAAATTTATTTTGAAAGCGCAAACAATTGATTTCATAACATTAATTTTTACATTTTCAATGCATTTTCACGTTGTGTTCAACACTAAATGCGTGTTTTTCAGCGTTTTAATACACTGATGATTCTGATTTACTAAAAAATGAGATTGAGCGAATTTTGAGGGCGTAACAAGCCAAATTGGCGTCACCTTTATTTCTTACAACATGATGCTTGACACATATTCACATATACACTTTAACTTATGTTCTTCCCCTTGCACGTCATACATTTTATGACACTGTTCGTATTTAAATTTTCTTTTTTTTATAAATAATAATTATACAAAAAGTCGAAGTTTCCCACTTTCCCGGTGGATTTTCTTTCACATTCTTCTAACTGATCTATAACGAACATAACAAAAGAAAAATCAGCCACATAGGGCAGACCTTTCTCAAGCAATACGCTTAGAAAGAAGGAATTTTCTTGTATTTATTCAGATTTTAATACAAAAAATCGAAATTTCGCTCTTTCCAGGTGGATTTTCCAAAATTTCTTTCACATTCTTCTGTAAAATCGGGCAAATAGTTGGACAGGAAAAAATGTAATGTGGATGTGCATGCAGTGAACAGTGAGAGTGTTTTGATTAACAACCACACACCGCAACCTCAGAAGTGGGATAAACTTACAAAAAGTGACTTCTCTGATTCTGACAAGGAAATGAAAATAAAACATTACGCACGAAATATTAGGAGGCTTGACTGTTCAAGTTCTAAAAAAATTATGTGCGAAGTTATCTTTACCGTCTGCGGGCAATAAGACGGCAATAAAATCACGTTAGCTGCTTGCACCAGAAGGTGAACTTCAGAAAATTTTATACGAAATTCGTGCTGAACAACAACAAATAACTCGATGATGAAAACATAGAAGAGAATTTACCGCGACAATATTTCGACAATACAACATCACAAGGCGAACAGCAGAACAAGGAGGAACGAATTATGATAGTACAACAATAACAAAAACTTAGTGACGAAAACATAGTGGAGAATTTAACGGCTGAACAGCTTATGACAGTAAAACAACAACAAAAACTTGGTGACGGAAACATAGCGAAGAATTTACCACAACAATATTTCGACAACATATCGCCTCAAGACGAACAGCAGGAAAAAGCGAAACAATCAGTTCAATGCTCTAGCAGCAAATATACAGGAGAAAAGGATAAGGTCAATGAAATAGATGGAAAGATTAACGCAGGCAGCGACGCAGGCAAACATTTGAGTATGCAAGGCTAAACTCAAAGAGAAAGAACTTGAATTGCAGAGACGTGAACATGAGGCTGAAAAAGTGATCATGCAAGCTAAACTCAAGGAGAAAGAATTTGAATTGCAAAGACGGAAAATCGAATTGCTGAAACGGGAGCAATTATTGTTGCTAAGAGAGAATGAAATGCTGTTAAAGTGTATGAAAAAGATGAAGAACATTTTGAAGATAAACGTTGAAGGGCAAAAAAAAAAGAGGAACCAAAAACATGACCTGAAAATTTTGCTAAAGTGGTAGTTGAAGAGCAAAAAATAAAAGAGGAACCAAAAATATTACCTGAAAATTTTGTTAAAGTGGTGGTGACTTTGATGTTGAATTTGTGCCAGTAATGCTGATGCGTACGGCATAATTAAAAAACACAAATTTGTCCAGGCCCGCGGAAAAATGTTAAAAACGGCACAAATTTATCTAGAAACAGTGGTGGTGAGTACGTACGACGAACTAAAAGAAGCATCAGCCTCAGAATTTCCTTGTTCATTTTCTAGTGCAGAAGTACATAAAAAACTTAGTGACAGATTAACAGCGGAAAATGAAAGATTTCATGAATATGTTTTACAAATGAGAAAAATTGCTGCGCTAGGGAGTGTTAATGATGATGAGTCGGAAATAGAATGACGGTTTTAAGATATAAAATGAATTCAAAAATGTTTTTATAATTGTAAATCGTTTCGCGAGTTACAAGAGAAATATAAAACATTTAAACGAATGAACGAAAGTGAAAAGCAAGAAGCAACAGTAGAGCGGCAGCAAAAAAAAATATGTACAGTGGAAAAAACTATGTGTTGCCATAATTGTGGATCAATTACTTGCATAAAAATTGTAATATCCGTGCTAAATGATGGGTTTGGACATATTTTTAAAAACTGCACGCAACTATTTAAAAGTGTGAATGTGGTGAGAAGTAAAAAACCAGTGAAAGCGGCCGCACTGTTGGTGTAGTTGCCTGGTTGATAACGGGTCTGAAGTGACAATATTAAAGAACAAGATTTACAAAAAACTCAATAACGTAATTATATTATAAGTGTTTTTCAGTGTTGCGTGGGTTTGCAAATTTAAAAACGCTTCCAATTGGAAATAATACCGGACGGGCAAATAACTCCATTTCATCAGCAACCGAGTCGTCATCCGCAAGTAGTAAATAATGTTATTAGAAGACAAGTTAAAGACTGGCTGAATGACGGAATCGTGCGTGAGTCGCACTCGAATTTTGCGAGTAGCGTGGTTGTCGTCAAAAAGAAAGACAGCACATACCGAGTTTGTGTTCACTTTCGGCAGCTGAATAGTATGGTACTAAAAGACTGTTTCCCGGTACCGCTCATTAATAACATAGCTCGACAAAATCAAACTTTTTTTTTTGGTGCATGAAATATTTTAGTTGTTATTAACTAATTCGAGGTCGCTGATTTCGAATCTGCCCTTAGTTTTTTTTCAGCAGCTCTAGTTTTAGAGATACAGTACCTGTAAGATCTCCAAATGAATGGTAAAAACGAATTAAGTAACGAATTAACTTCCTACAAATAGATTTTTTTTTTGGCTTACTTAAATATTAATATTAAATTTTTATTGCTAAGCGAAATGAAGTGCTGTATCTCAAAACAAGAGTTGCTGAAAAAAAACTAAGGGCAGCTCTAGTTTTTGAGATATAGCTATTTAATTGGTTTTTACTCTGTTCTTACCATCATTTGGAGATCGTTTACATTACGCAGCTCGACAAAATCAAACTTTTTTTTGGTGCATTAAATATTTTAGTGGTTATTTTCTAATTCAAGGTCGCTGATTCCGAATCTGCTCTCAGTTTTTGAGATACAGCACGTCATTTCGCTTAGCAATAAAAATTTAATATTAATATTTAAGTAAGTCAAAAAAAAAACCCTATTTCCAGGAAGTTTAAAAGAAATCACAAATAATCGCGCTGATCAAGAATATATATGCACTATGAGGTCTCCTTCTGTGTGTTATAAACTTCATGACCAACTTATAATACCCTTCACTGTATAATGGGAAAATAACTAGTTTCATGTTGTTCTTGCAAATCTTCCTTTACTTTTATCATCTCTTTCTCTTTTGATCTTTAAAGTACCGTTCATTAAGCTATTTTTAGAGAAAAAAGTAAAACAAAATCGGTTGCCGTTATATTTTATTTTTATTTTTATTTTCTTATTTACCTCCATCAAATTGGTGTTTTTTTGTTTTTAAACTGAAATATTATGAATACTAAACACTTCTTAATAATTATGAATTTACTGATATTTCTTTGTATGAATTCGATGTTTCAGATTTTCAGTAACATAAATAACATTAGTAGTAATGCAATTATGTATACAAACTCTATGTAAATGTAAAAATAAAAAATTAGCTATATCTCAAAAACTAGAACTAGTACTAAGGGTACGAATTCGAAATCAGCGACCTCGAATCAGTAAAAAACCACTACTTTATTTCAAGCATCAAAAATGCTGTCGGCCAGTGTAATGTGCTTGAGAGGCTACAAGCGGCAAAAGTATGTGTGGGAATGGATCTGGAGAACGGATTTTTCCATGTTCCAGTTGATGAGTCAAGTCGCACGTATACTGTTTTTGTCACAAAGGAGGGGCTATTCGAGTTCAAGAAAGATCCGTTCGGATTTTGCAACTCCCTGCTGCGTTTGTGCGGTTCATTAATTGTGTGTTCCAGAATCTGATTGCTCGAAATATTACGCAATTGTATATAGATTATTTAAGCACAGACAACCGAGGAATGTATTCATAAGATAAAGTTGGTTCTTGAAGTTGCTGAAGATTAAGTGGAAAAGGTGCCATTTTTTGTAGAGAAATGTTGATTTTCTTGGGCATACAGTAGAGAATGTCATGAGAAAACAAGTGTCGTCAGACAATTAGGTGTTCCCAAAAACATAAAGGGGGTGCAGTCCTTTTTGGGTTTAACGGTTTTTTTTTCGGAGATTCATCAAAGAGCATTCGCAAATAGCTCGCCCATTAACGAATCTGCTGAAGAAAGATGTGGTTGTTAAAATCGAAACCGAGGAACTAAATGCAGTTGGTCAATTAAAAGAAGCACTATGCAGATAACTGGTTTTAAGAATCTACAGTAGAGATGCATCCACTGAAGTACATACATTCTTCGAAGAATGGTTTTGTCGCTACGTTGCCAATGTGCTTTGTTCATGAACTACACCCTGTTTTTTTCTGGAGTATGAAGTCGTCATTCAGTGATTCCAGACGTCATTGTTACATTTCGCAGGTCAAAGCTGCCTACCTTGCAGTCGAAAAATGTAGGCATTACTTGCTCGGGGTAAATTTTAAGTTGGTAATAGTTTGCGTTGCATTTATTTGTTTGAAATGGCATTGACACAGAAACTGTCAGCTTAAAAACAAAAATAAATGTAACAATTAACACTTAAAAGTCAGACAAAAATATAAATTGAAGTGAACTTAAACTAAAATAAATTAATTACCAAAAAAAAGAGAAACAAACAATAAATAGGAAAAAAACATCAAAATAAATAAATAATATGAAATACCAGCCTCTGACCCGATGGGGAAAATTTATGTGCAAACAGTAGCGAGCTATGCCCCTACTCACAGCTCTGTGTAGTCAGAGACATATGAACTAATAAACTACAATAATGCAAATGGTAAAGGTGACCCAAATCAGCGACATCCAGTTCATCCAGCCTGCAGTGTGATCAGGAGTAGGCAGCGAATGACGATGGTATTAATCGATGATTGCGATATCTCGGGTAAGAGAACGTGATAGAATTTATTATATGACGTGCATAAAACTTGGAAAGGATCGTGTAGGGTATGGTTAGTAATGCTTCTATTCAATGCTAATTATTTATGCAGATTGCGAAGAATAAGGATGTTTCCCGTGAGGTAGCGCATTTACAAGATCTTAACTTTGAAGTTGAACATCGTGTTGGGGAAAGAATGAAACACGTTGATTGCTTAAGTCGGTATCCTGCAAACGTTCTTACTATAACAACGTAAGTATCAGTGCTTTTTAAACTGCCATATTGGAGATACTCAAGAGTTTTTAATTGAAAGGAGGCATTTTTTATAAAAACGTTAGTGGAAACGATTTGGTAGTTGTCCCGAAGTCAATGGAGCGCGAAATAATTAGTGAAGCTCATAGAGCTGTGCAGAAAACAATACACGCTTTTAAACAGCAATTTTGGATTCCGTATGTTGAAAGGAAAGTCACGCAAGTTGTATAATTCACAACAAAAAGTTGGGCAAGCTGTATTAAGAAAGGAGACAAGCCACTTCATACGTTGCATAAATGGTCTTTGGATTCTACTGCCAAGCGATATAAACACATATTTGGTCAAATATTTTCGGTCGTCCGACTCGTATTGTGAGTGACTTCGACTGCATCTCAAGAATACGTGAAGTCAAACGTGATAGACAATGTGTAGACTACAACTGGTGTTCCGAGGGGCAACTGACAGATAGAACGTGTTAACAGGTCGGTTTTATCGATGATATGCAAACTGTCAAACTGTACCACTTCGATGAGGTACAGGTTTGTGCCTAAATGTGCGATAAATTCACACATCCATTGCTCGACGAAGAGGTCACCGTTTGAATTAATGTTTGGTGTTAAGATGCAAAACAAAGTCAGTGATAAGATTATTTCTTTGCTTGAAGAGGAAGTAGTGGCGGATTTTGACAAGGAGAGGCAAGATATGCGTGAAGAGGTTAAGAATCAAATACTTCAGGCGCAAGAAGTGTATAAGGCGAATTACGATAAGAAACGTAAAAGTTGTCTGGGGTACAAGGAAGGTGATTTGATTAAACGTACTCAGTTTGTTGTGGTGAGAAAGCTAGCAAGTCGTTATTGTGGCCCTTACGAGGTCATAAAGGTGAAGCTGAATAATCGGTACGACGTTAGAAAAGCAGACCAAGTGGAAGGTCCAACGGTCACGGCAACGAGTTCTGACTTTATGAAGTTATGGAAGTGTGCCGAACATAATCAACATTTGTTATCGTCTGGGTCAGACTCAGATAATCAGGATGATCAAATATAAGTGGGGCTAGTGGGTCAGGCTGGTTACCCTTGGCAGAGAGCGAAGAGTGAAGGAGGCGTGAGGTAGCTGAGAAAAGAATCAGAAGTAGATAAGTTGAAAAGTCGTCAAGTTGTTTTCAAAGTTAAGTCATTCTTGTTAGTGTGCTCATTTTATTTCGTTGTATTATTTTATTACGTTACTGTCATTATATTGTATTACTAACTTACATTCCACAGTTCAACATAATCAATTTCTTTTTATTCCAAGAAGTACTTTATGCTTACTAATTCAAGGTCCTTGATTTCGAATCTGCCCTCATTTTTTTTTGTAGCGTTTTCGTTGTTTCTTGTCAAACACCAACCAAACCCCCCCCCTTAATAATTTCCAAATCGAGTTTTCTATCGAAAAGCCAAACAAGCTACCTAAGCTTCTATGCATCGATGTCAAGACTATCGAGAAAACAACACGAGCTGGCTCTAATTTGCTGTAGTACGTTGCATACTTTCAAAATGCCACAATAACGCTGCAAGGCCTGCGTAAACATCACTCCTGTATAAACAACACAAAAGTTCGCTGAGAGTTTAAAACCAGACCAACTCATCCAGTGCTGCCAGCTTTTCGGACATGGATCAAAAAAATGCAATGTTAAAACATAATGTGCGCATTGCGCTGGTCCACACAATACAGCAACTTGCACAAAAACGGTCCTATATTGCTATGTAAAGGCGATAACTCCGCTACTGATCCCGCTTGCCCTTGCCGCGCATCATATGTAACTATGTTTAAAGTAAGATATCAGAAAGGTCGAATCACTCTTGGAAGAAGCAATGACAAAAACATGAAAAGCACCAGCATTCAAAATTCCAAAAATATTTACTGCAACTATTCTTCTTCTACTAGACACCAGCATAAGCAATTAGCGGCCAATAGTGCGTTTAATAAAAACCCAACAACAAATCAAACGGCAAATTCCAATATAAGCAACAACTTTGCAAGTGACAGAGAAGCGCTCATTATCAACAACAACAGCAAAAACAACTACAACTCAACATCTCAAAGTTACCTGATCTGTTTTCGCGGACGAAATTAGTTCGCTTTTGAATGAACTCATGGACAAACTAAGCTGCTGCACAAACAAAAGAGAGCAGTTGAACATAATTACTCAGTTAGCTGTAAAGTGCGTTTATACTAAAAATTAATTTCAGTACTTGTCTTAACATCATGGCATAGAATGCGCGTGCCGTAAAAGGTAAAAGATGTGAACTTTTCACTTTTTAAAATCGAATCAGGTCCATATCTTTCTTCTAAGAGGAACGTGGGCAACCCCTCAAGACAGTTTCCTTATCCCTATTCTGTTTGCACGAACGATCGTTGTGGTTCTATGGGGGGTGGAATAGCAATATTTGTAAGAAGCGAGATTAAACATAAGCACATTGCTAAAATAAATACTCATCTAGTTGAAAACGTCGGCATTCAGCTGGCAATAAATAGAGGAAACTCTTTAAAAATTTTCTCTGTTTACTTTCCTGGCTTCTCAGCGAGGTGCCTATCAAATTTATGCCCCTACTCAAACGGTGCTAAACACAAAAAGAAATGTTCAAAGCTGACTTACTTAAGATGCATCATATTGATGGTAGCTATATACTAGGCGGCGATTTTAACTGTAGGAATCGCCTGTGGAATTGTTTCAGAGCAAATTTCTGGGGTAACATCTTTTACGAACTTTCTATGCAAGGAAAATTTAGAATTGTTCACTTTAGGGACCCCACATATAATACGTTCCATCAAATCACAAGGCTAATCCTTCTACACTAAACCTATTTTTCGCTAGTTCACCTCATCTCCTCACTGAGCCACTAGTTACAAAACGACCTTTCATCAGACCATTTTCCACGTTATTTGTAAAGTGAAGTCCACCAGTAACCACTTCAAGGAGGCTAACTCTACTATACTCAAAAGCTAATTGGAAAATGTTCAGACATATCCTCAACCAACGCTTCCGATTCATGTCAACTTTCACCGAGAATTCACTATCTACCAGTAACGAAATTGATTTCTTTATTGACGTCATGTAAACTAGCGTCTGGGATGCAATCGACCAAGCTGTACCTAAATCCTATTTCACCCATCCATCTAACGCCAATATCCCAGATACTATTATAGAGCTTATAAAAATACGAAACATTGCACGAAGACACTGGATAAGATACAGGCATCTAATATTTAAAGCCAGATTAAACTTTCTAAACCGATCAAATTAAAGTGCAATTGTTAGAAATTAATAACATTAACTGGAACAATAAACTTTCCCGCTTCGACATAAACTCTAACCCATTCTGGAAAATCACAAAAACAACTAAAAACAAAAAACAAAACGAAATATATGTTTTATTAATTACATTCCTAGTTGTTAAGTTGTCAAAGTAACTACACTCTGTACAAACGAAAAGAATCAAATTGTAATATTGAATTATCACGGGTCAATGAAGTATATATATCTTCATGAACAACGATGACAAGAAAACTCAAAGAGAACTAAGTAAAGCAACGGTAAATCAAGCTAAGCAGATAACAACGGTTCCTAATCAAAATAAGTAGCGAATATAGCAGAATCAAGAAACACAGTAAAAGCTTACTTAGCATATGTTTTCTGTTATATGTTATAGCCATTTCACACTGAGCATTCAATGCAGCATTCACAATAAGTGTTCACATTGCATTTTGTATTTTCGGAACAGCTGTTTTTTGTTTTGGTTTTATATAAAAACGGAACATTGTGGCTAATTGTGAAATGAATTTTGTGTGAAAAAACATGATTAAAAACAATTCGCAGTGTATGAAAATAATTCTTGCAGTTTCCTTTTTCATTCCTGCTACTTATTTTTACTAAATTAAAAAAAAAATTGCAATTTAAACTTTTCAAATTTGTTGTTTTGTGCACAGCTGTTTTATGTTGGCGCGCAACAAAAAGAGAGAAAGAAAATCAAAAATGACCTAAAAAAAAAAACAATTAACCAGCACTGGGTAGAGTGACCAATTTCACAAACAGCATTTTAGTTGCATTCTTATTACAACAACAACTACAAAATTACGTCACTTTTCCCTGTTGTTGTTGTTTAAAAATGTAGCATTCAATGTACATTTCTCGAATGCTGATTTTAGGTTTTTTATTTCCACGTATAATTCAGTATCCATTACTGTAGAGATTTTGACGTAATCAAAACAAAATATTGGACTCATCGTTGGAGTCACCACATCTTAATTGGACTCATCGTTGGAGTCACCTCAACAAGAACATCATTATAACATATAACATAACATTCAAGAACGACATCAGCTGGAAAACAAGTATACATAGTTCGATCATCGGTAAATAAAATTCATGTGCTCCACACTTTTTTATATACATATCCATTTAACCCATAATAGCCAATTCACACTGAATATTCAATGCAGCATTCGAGAAATGTACAAAAAAAAAAAAAAAAATCGCCTGGCTTTGAATTTATCAGCAGTGAAATTTTAGAATAGCTGCCACAAAATGTCATTTTTAGGCTTACAGCAATTATGAATGCTTCATTTAAATTGAAACACATTTTAATCTATAGGAAAACTGCTGAGGTGATCATGATTAACAAAGAAGGAATTCTAGCACATGATGTAACTTCATATCGGGCTATTTCACTCCTACCTATAGTTTCAAAACAAATGGAAAAGCTCTTACCAAACGTCTTCATCATATAATAGACCAGAAAAAATAATACATTTGCACCAGTTCGGTTTTCGCACGAGACATTCTATCAAGTTCACAGAATAACTAGAATTATCGAAAACACATTTGAGGAAAACAAACAGTGCTCCGCTGTTTTTCTTGACGTGTCCAAAGCCACCTACTTTTTACATACGATTTACCTACAGATGAGAACTGCGTCACAGCAACGTTTGCAGACGACACTGTTGTTTTGTCGGTTGGAAAAACTCAGACCGAATCAACTTATGTGACACATAAAACTAAACGAAGCAAAATCGGTCCATATTGACTTCACTTACAATAAAATAAGAAACCTTTCACTATATAAGTTAACATAACATTTGGAAATACTGTAGGGCATTAACACCTCCACTTACGTTTGCTCTCTCAGACCAAAACCCAAACGTTAAAATTAAGAGCTTGAAAGCATAACGAGCATAACACTCAAATCTTCTACAAGCCGGGCAAGGAAAACCACGCCGATGACCCGTTATCCCTACAATGTATAATCGCTGTAAGAGGAATCTGCTGGAGCAACAATCCACAGCGAGCAGTCGCTGATTTATATCTTCGAATAAACAGAAAAATCTGTGAATTGCTTCAGGAAAGAAGAAGTCCAAATAGATTCGCATAAGAATTTTATAGTGTTTAGTGCAAAGACCAGGCATCTTATCCGTTATTCGAATAGGGGAACGCTATTGGATACAGTTAAGGAAGTAATAAACCCTAGCGACCTACCGACGCTAGCATAAGTACAGGATGAACTTGTCAGAACTTTCCCGGCGACTAAATTTTGGTATATCGGAAAATTTGTTAATTACAGGATAAATTGCATTTGCGGAACACAATCGCGGTTACAGGGCAGCTCAGAAAACTTTCCCAAGATGTTCAGAATACCGAACGAGGTTGTCGCAAAATGTAAAACTTGGGCAAAATCAAAATACGACAGGCACCCGAAGAGACAGCAAGTAGGTGTGATTTCCGCCCCTTCATATACGAGCGAAATGTTGTACATCGATATTTTCTTAACGCACAGACAACATTTTGTAATCTGTATCGACAAATTCTCAAAGTTTTCCGTAGTCCAGCATGTACCCTCGCGCACAATATTGGACATAAAACCTACGATCTTACAGTTAATAAATCTATACCCAAACACAAGGACAATTTTTTGTGATAACGAACCATCATTTAATTCTGAGACGGCTATGGGATGCAAGTGGCAATTCTAGAAATTCGATGCATAAAATTGGACAATAGAATTGATGACATTGTTGATTTAATTTTGAAAGCCACCATTGAGTATAACAGAAGCATTCCTTCTGTCACTAAAAAAAAAACCGTGGAAATAATTCACTCAGCTCCACCAGCCTTGTAAGAGGAAAGAAGAGATAGAATTCGGAAAGCAGAAGACACTCAACTAACTAGACACAATGCATCGAACCGAACTTTTTGCGTAGGGGAAAAAGTTTTGGCTCATTATGGATTTAAGACTTTCTCAATATTAATTTAGTGAAACTGCTTTTACGAGTACAAAGAGCCACCGAAACACATACCCCGTTTATGCAAAAGTTAAGTCGATCGTTCTTCGTTCGAACTAAGTAAGAACGCATGCATAAACACTTTTACAATGCGATTTTAACACATTAAGCGATTTATGGAAGGTCGCATTTTTGTTAGTTCGAACTAAAATGTCTCATAAACACTAAGCAATTTTAGTGCGCGTTAAAATCAACTGTTCCCAAAATGTTGTTTCGAGCGGAGTTGCCATGTGGTATAATTATTTTGCTTTATTTTTCTTTTCTTAATGATTTTGTGAACTATTGTACATATATACTGAAAAAACGTTATTCAAAATCAAGATAACCATTATTCATTTTTAGCTATAGTACACCTCATCTTCTCACTGAGCCACTAATACAAAACGACCTTTCATCAGACCATTTTCCTGTTATTCGTAAAATAAAATCCACAGTAACCACTTCAAACAGGCTAACTTTACTATACTCAAAAGCTAATTGGAAAATGTTCAGACATATCCTCAACCAACGCTTCCGATTCATGTCAACTTTCACCGAGAATTCACTATCTACCAGTAACGAAATTGATTTCTTTATTGACGTCATGTAAACTAGCGTCTGGGATGCAATCGACCAAGCTGTACCTAAATCCTATTTCACCCATCCATCTAACGCCAATATCCCAGATACTATTATAGAGCTTATAAAAATACGAAACATTGCACGAAGACACTAGATACAGGCATCTAATATTTAAAGCCAGATTAAACTTTCTAAACCGACAAATTAAAGTGCAATTGTTAGAAATTAATAACATTAACTGGAACAATAAACTTTCCCGCTTGGACATAAACTCTAACCCATTCTGGAAAATCACAAAAACAACTAAAAACAAAAAACTATTCGTCCCAAGTTTCTGTTATAACGATCAGGTTTATAGTACTAAAGAACAAAAAACCAATATTTTGAGTGAAATCTTTGAGAAGAAGCATCACACCACCGATGCATTCTCAGATACAACCACTGTGGCTAGTAAATAGTGCGCTAATTCAAAATTAGCTTTATTAAGTCCCGATCCTCAGTTTTAGTTTTAGTGCTAGTTTTTTGGTTAAATTCTTAATTAATTAATTAAGTCTTTACTATAGGGTTTTTGTGGCCCCTATTTTCCTTATGTAACATGTTGTCTAATGTAACGAATAATATGTTTTATTAATTACATTCCTAGTTGTTAAGTTGTCAAAGTAACTACACTCTGTACAAACGAAAAGAATCAAATTGTAATATTGAATTATCACGGGTCAATGAAGTATATATATCTTCATGAACAACGATGACAAGAAAACTCAAAGAGAACTAAGTAAAGCAACGGTAAATCAAGCTAAGCAGATAACAACGGTTCCTAATCAAAATAAGTAGCGAATATAGCAGAATCAAGAAACACAGTAAAAGCTTACTTAGCATATGTTTTCTGTTATATGTTATAGCCATTTCACACTGAGCATTCAATGCAGCATTCACAATAAGTGTTCACATTGCATTTTGTATTTTCGGAACAGCTGTTTTTTGTTTTGGTTTTATATAAAAACGGAACATTGTGGCTAATTGTGAAATGAATTTTGTGTGAAAAAACATGATTAAAAACAATTCGCAGTGTATGAAAATAATTCTTGCAGTTTCCTTTTTCATTCCTGCTACTTATTTTTACTAAATTAAAAAAAAAATTGCAATTTAAACTTTTCAAATTTGTTGTTTTGTGCACAGCTGTTTTATGTTGGCGCGCAACAAAAAGAGAGAAAGAAAATCAAAAATGACCTAAAAAAAAAAACAATTAACCAGCACTGGGTAGAGTGACCAATTTCACAAACAGCATTTTAGTTGCATTCTTATTACAACAACAACTACAAAATTACGTCACTTTTCCCTGTTGTTGTTGTTTAAAAATGTAGCATTCAATGTACATTTCTCGAATGCTGATTTTAGGTTTTTTATTTCCACGTATAATTCAGTATCCATTACTGTAGAGATTTTGACGTAATCAAAACAAAATATTGGACTCATCGTTGGAGTCACCACATCTTAATTGGACTCATCGTTGGAGTCACCTCAACAAGAACATCATTATAACATATAACATAACATTCAAGAACGACATCAGCTGGAAAACAAGTATACATAGTTCGATCATCGGTAAATAAAATTCATGTGCTCCACACTTTTTTATATACATATCCATTTAACCCATAATAGCCAATTCACACTGAATATTCAATGCAGCATTCGAGAAATGTACAAAAAAAAAAAAAAAATCGCCTGGCTTTGAATTTATCAGCAGTGAAATTTTAGAATAGCTGCCACAAAATGTCATTTTTAGGCTTACAGCAATTATGAATGCTTCATTTAAATTGAAACACATTTTAATCTATAGGAAAACTGCTGAGGTGATCATGATTAACAAAGAAGGAATTCTAGCACATGATGTAACTTCATATCGGGCTATTTCACTCCTACCTATAGTTTCAAAACAAATGGAAAAGCTCTTACCAAACGTCTTCATCATATAATAGACCAGAAAAAATAATACATTTGCACCAGTTCGGTTTTCGCACGAGACATTCTATCAAGTTCACAGAATAACTAGAATTATCGAAAACACATTTGAGGAAAACAAACAGTGCTCCGCTGTTTTTCTTGACGTGTCCAAAGCCACCTACTTTTTACATACGATTTACCTACAGATGAGAACTGCGTCACAGCAACGTTTGCAGACGACACTGTTGTTTTGTCGGTTGGAAAAACTCAGACCGAATCAACTTATGTGACACATAAAACTAAACGAAGCAAAATCGGTCCATATTGACTTCACTTACAATAAAATAAGAAACCTTTCACTATATAAGTTAACATAACATTTGGAAATACTGTAGGGCATTAACACCTCCACTTACGTTTGCTCTCTCAGACCAAAACCCAAACGTTAAAATTAAGAGCTTGAAAGCATAACGAGCATAACACTCAAATCTTCTACAAGCCGGGCAAGGAAAACCACGCCGATGACCCGTTATCCCTACAATGTATAATCGCTGTAAGAGGAATCTGCTGGAGCAACAATCCACAGCGAGCAGTCGCTGATTTATATCTTCGAATAAACAGAAAAATCTGTGAATTGCTTCAGGAAAGAAGAAGTCCAAATAGATTCGCATAAGAATTTTATAGTGTTTAGTGCAAAGACCAGGCATCTTATCCGTTATTCGAATAGGGGAACGCTATTGGATACAGTTAAGGAAGTAATAAACCCTAGCGACCTACCGACGCTAGCATAAGTACAGGATGAACTTGTCAGAACTTTCCCGGCGACTAAATTTTGGTATATCGGAAAATTTGTTAATTACAGGATAAATTGCATTTGCGGAACACAATCGCGGTTACAGGGCAGCTCAGAAAACTTTCCCAAGATGTTCAGAATACCGAACGAGGTTGTCGCAAAATGTAAAACTTGGGCAAAATCAAAATACGACAGGCACCCGAAGAGACAGCAAGTAGGTGTGATTTCCGCCCCTTCATATACGAGCGAAATGTTGTACATCGATATTTTCTTAACGCACAGACAACATTTTGTAATCTGTATCGACAAATTCTCAAAGTTTTCCGTAGTCCAGCATGTACCCTCGCGCACAATATTGGACATAAAACCTACGATCTTACAGTTAATAAATCTATACCCAAACACAAGGACAATTTTTTGTGATAACGAACCATCATTTAATTCTGAGACGGCTATGGGATGCAAGTGGCAATTCTAGAAATTCGATGCATAAAATTGGACAATAGAATTGATGACATTGTTGATTTAATTTTGAAAGCCACCATTGAGTATAACAGAAGCATTCCTTCTGTCACTAAAAAAAAAACCGTGGAAATAATTCACTCAGCTCCACCAGCCTTGTAAGAGGAAAGAAGAGATAGAATTCGGAAAGCAGAAGACACTCAACTAACTAGACACAATGCATCGAACCGAACTTTTTGCGTAGGGGAAAAAGTTTTGGCTCATTATGGATTTAAGACTTTCTCAATATTAATTTAGTGAAACTGCTTTTACGAGTACAAAGAGCCACCGAAACACATACCCCGTTTATGCAAAAGTTAAGTCGATCGTTCTTCGTTCGAACTAAGTAAGAACGCATGCATAAACACTTTTACAATGCGATTTTAACACATTAAGCGATTTATGGAAGGT